>APFE031527512.1:0-68032 GCA_000404065.3 Pinus taeda
AATCACATGAAAAATAAAAATGCGAGAGCATAACACATAAAACACATATACACAGATATTTCTCACTGGATCCCAAAAACCGGGACCCAGCTTGATTTTTCACTATGTTCCTTTCAATGTTACAATACATATTTATACATGCCAAAGCATCCAATACCATGGACCGAAAACCATAGGTAGGTTCACCCAACCTAATATAGGGTCCAAAAAAAAATTTTCCCAGGGCACTGCCCCGGACCCCGTAGACGAGGGCTACACACCCCCCTCAAACCCCCTGGACAGTGGGGGCTAACCGCCTGGTTCACTACGTTGGTTAGTCATGAAAAGAATATAACACAACCCAACACAAACATGGAAATATGAAAAATTAGATGAACGAAGGGAGCACATGCAGAAGGATAGGTTCACCAACAGATGAACGAACGATGGATGCGAAGAGATGTGCTCACCAATGGACAAACAAATGAATATTCACCTTCCCAAATAGATGAGCCTATCAAGCCTTCCAACATGAAAGCAAGGAGCAACGTGCCCAAGCTTCATCAAGAAAACCAAAGACCATCGAAGACTTTACGCATTTCACCATGTGAAGGTGAAGGTGTGATACACCATGAAGACATCCATCACCAAGTAACACTGTAGCTCGACATGCATTCTAGCAATAGCACGAATGTACCAACACTGTCATTTTGAATCACGTCATGAGTCATGTCGCCAACATCTCTACTATGGGTTATCTTGTCAATCAATGTGATGTAACATGGAAGTCTAAGAGACCCACTTATTGAACATAGAGTCATGTAAGTGGAAAATTCATGGAAGTCAAATGATCATGAGGGTAGTTGAACAACCACAAGGGTAAGTTTCACCCTTGTCTATAAATACCCCCTCATTTGTACATCAGAGGAATTTTCACCCCAGCTCCTCCCACATAGGCAAGAGAGTCTGTAATATTCTCTTTGAGTAAGTAGTGGCTCGAACGCCCCACACTTGGAGTTAGTGATGTATGGTGTAATGATCTATCTTGGAACTTTCACTTAATTCAAAAGCCTACCAACATGTCAGCACATTTTCACAAATGTATTGTAACTATTGTAAGACTAATCTTTAACAATTGTGATGCATGTTTCTTTAACATGTATTCTTCATCTAAACTATTTCACTTGTTGTAAGACATAATCTATTAATGGAAATCTGTTGTATATGTTGTTAACGCTATCTCACCCATGTAGACTACTCTCCCTGACACCAAATAGACCTTTCACATAAAACCTACTATAACAACCATTGCACTTGTTCATACTCATCCGTTAAGTGTTGTACCTGTTATCTTACCTTATGTGTTTCAACTGCCGCATCCGTGTGGACTACTCCTTGGGAAGCTATGCATGTCCTGTTGTGTTGTGTGTTCCTAGCCAAGTTGGGACTTCATCCTAGCAAACTTGGGACTCACTCCTACCCTCTCCCTCTATAATGAAAGAACCATTGACACAAGTAACACTTACACTCACTAGGCACGCGAACCTCACTTCTTGAAGAAAAAGTAGACCACTCTCTTGTGCTGACAAGCAAGATTTGAAGCAAATCCTTAAGATAATGGCTACTGAGCCATCATACTAGATAGGACTTCCACACCAAACAGTGTGAGGTATAATTGGGAATTCATACCAGGGTGATCCCTTGAATGTTCGTGGGTCTACACCATCAACATTTTTGGTGCTTGAAGGAGGGTAGCTAGCCAGTTGTATATGGCTGAAATTCCCCTCACACTCATTCATCAACCATCTGGTCAAGGCAGTAACTCACACTCCCTCTCACCTACACGTAACTCTATAGTTGGTTATTCCTCACCTCCCAGCATTAAACATGAGTCTCCACATCAACACCTTCACTTTGTCCATCCCATCACTCGCCAGTTTGTGAAAGCAGTCAGACTAATCCCAAATAGGGAACATCTTCCATGCACATCTAGGAAGCCAAGAGCCACTCCCATAGGAGTGTTGGGCATGGAATCCCCCAAAGGATTGTTTTGGGGCTTAAATCCCAATTTTTGACCAAATCATTTTCTAAAAGCTCTACGAATTATGGGCACGGAGCATGAAATCATAGTACAGTCTCAGGGTTGTTTGGCTTAGTTTTTGTAATGTAATGTCGGCTGGATAGATCTACCCATGGTCCGCGAACCATGGGATTGTATAAATAGAGCAATGCTCTAAGTGTATAGGATAACTAAGAATGGAAGGATGAGAAGTCTAAGTGATTGAGTTGAAGTGTAAAAGGTGTCTTTGGGTCATAGAGTAGGAGAAGGCTTTGCAACTGAGTGCACAAAGGCCCAGTAGTCTAGAGCTGAGTGCACGGACCCCTGTAGCTGAGTGCATACGGTAGGTCAAGTCTACAACCATTGGAAAAATGAATAAAGAGAAGTTTACCATATTTCCGTGTATCTTTTCCTCTTTTAAAATATGATTGGGTATAATTTGCAAGTATACTATTTATTTGTTGTGTGAACTCATATTAATGTTTTGTATAAATAAATATAACGTCAGACATCCATGTACATGAAGGTAATTAACTGGTATAGGAAGATAAGTAAGATCTCGGGCAATAGCATAGAGTGTGGCTCTAGCAGCACGGAAGCTCCACAACCCTTGATTAGGACTGCACGAAGGCAGTGTATTAGGGCATGAGAAATATGGAAGTGCGTGAAGTGACCTATGCACAAGGATAGATAGTTGGACTAGTTGAACCTCTCAGACATCTCAAGGGTGCGGAAACCTGGTTCTAGCACCCTCCCATACTACTTCGAGTGAGACCTTAGTCTGCACTCTGTGGACTGTTGCTGAAAGGACCAATAGTACAGAGATTTGTTTGGCTAATTTACTCTAAACCTGGGTTAGGCCCCAACAAGCCAACAAATGGTTTTGTTGCCAGGACCGAGATCTACATAGAGATGTATGATGTCATATCATTGGAATCTAACAAAGAAAGGAATTGAATATTGGTTGGACATGAAGATTCACGAGTTCGCGGCAGAGGAAAATAGGAATCCATGACTATCAAAGGAAGAGTCATTAGATTGCAACTTATATACATAGATCCACAAAATTTTCTGCGCATTCTTCCCCATCGAGTTATACGAGTGGATTGCGAAGCTAGCAGATAACCAAGGAAGGTGTAAACTTGATAGACTTATTGTGTGGACCCCAGAATTAGTGCATAGGCTGGAAGCATCGGTAGATAATATCGTGTGTGCCATCAGTCACTTTCTCAATCAAATGATAGGAGGATTCATCAATGAATTCGTGGTATATATTTCAGTCAATTATAGCGAGGTAGAACGACGCTTCCTCAAAGGGTTGCGAGGTAAGTACATGAAATGTTTGAACACTTGGATTAAAATGCTACTATGTGAAAAATAGGTTATGTGAATAAATTGATGTTTGGGGCTACACGAAGTGGGAGAGTCTATAGAAATGAAAGTAGCATAGAACTAGAAACCAACCCCTTGATTTCACCTCCGCGAGGGGGTGAAGAAGACCTCACAAAGGTATCACCAAGAAGTGCGATCAATCTGATAAGGCAAAGAATTCTGCACATACCACCCCCACCAACACCACCGCCAGTTTCACTGTATTCACCCCCCTCTTTACCCATACCACCTCCGCCACCAACGTGAAGTAGTATGGAAAGTGAGATAAAGATACTAGTGTTCAAGGGAGTAAGGAATGAAGATCCAGATTAGTTTTGGTTCGTGATAAATTTTTTATGGGAATCACAGGGAATCACGAATGACAATATAAAGAAGGAAATGTTGGTAAGTGCTCTTTAGGATCGCGCACTGACCTGATACATTAAGCATCCCAATGACAATCTGAATGCAAGGATTGCAGATATCCAAACTGCGCTAGAAAAATAATTTAGCATGCCAAAGTTAGAGGCACACTCAATCATTAGGTTCAAGGAATTCACAATGCTACCAAGAGAGACCCCTTGGGAGTTGGATCAAAG
Organism: Pinus taeda; assembly: GCA_000404065.3. Lineage (NCBI taxonomy): Eukaryota > Viridiplantae > Streptophyta > Pinopsida > Pinales > Pinaceae > Pinus > Pinus taeda. The sequence goes on from APFE031527512.1 coordinate 4,009, forward strand.
AATAAAATGCACAATTCGCGAAGCTAACATGACGTTAATGGATGGGCAACACCGCGAATGGTTTGTAGCATCATTAACACTGCATCTACAGAACGCATTGTCACAACAGAGGCTAACCACTCAGGATGAGGCCTTGGAGGTCACAATGAGATTGCATGAGACCTTGATACAATATCCCAACCTAGGAGTTCAGTAGATTCATGTGCAGTTGAAAAACTTATGCATTGAGATGGAGAGTTTGAAACAAGACAAGACAACCCACCCAAAGATGCACAATGAGGTGTGGTGCGTAAAATGCAAGGGTTAGGGGAACGACAAGGACCACTACCTAGTGTTCATGAATTACCTTGCGGGAGGAGTGCCAATGCAATTAAGAACAAAGGCATAAGCAGGACCGAGTGCGTCACTTGCACTATGGTGCGTGATTTGTTAGATAAGAGGAAAGCATGCTATAGATAACTACCATCTATTACAAAAGTATACACATAATTCACAATAGTTTTTTTGTAATTTTCGTAGGTTAGTGGGACATGATGAGTGCACATGTAGAATTTATGAGCTAATGATGGATCAAACTCCTACCTACAGAGTTCAGGCCAAAACACGGCCCCTCGAACAAAACACAGGAATGGTGTGCACCAGATTTCAGGGGCAGAGACGAGGTCGAGGTGGAGGGGGACCAGGAAGAGGTCGTGGACACCTGATACATTACAATTGTAGAGGGATAGGGCATTATGCCCATGATTGTACAAATCCAATGCAACCATCGTGCTTGTATTGTATGTTGTTTGATCATGAGATGGAGGATTGTCCCACACTGATAGTGAGGTTGCACGATAAAGGAGCGCTCCAACCACCCCAACTTCGAACCTACAAATGATGAGGTGTAAGCTACTCGAGGAAGACCCTAATGTAAATATAGTGCTCTAGAGTGGAATGACGACAAGGGATGACAAAGGCAAGTAGCTTGAGGAAAATACCTGCGTTTGAAAGGATCCAATGAAGGAACCAAAATTTGATTTGGAGTGTGCTAAGGAGATGTTCATGGAAGCTAAGAGGAGCTTCACTGATGCCTCCACTTCAAGAAGTAAAGATAGAGTGGAGCTGAAAATGGACCCATCGATGCTCACTACGTTCCTGGAGACATGCATGAAGTTTTTGCGCAATAGAAAGGCTGTAAAGGGGCTACAATAACTCATAATTAGATGCCCTAGGACCATGCCAAGTGAAACACGCATAGTTTGAAAGCTCGGGAAGCACACGATGCAAATAGGAAGGGAGATGAGATTGACCATGCAGATTGGGGAATATGAGATGGACCAAGTGATTATGGATGTAGGATCGGATGTGAACGTCCTATTGAAGCAGACATGGGAGAACATGGGAAATCCTACACTACAATGGTCTCCTATCCAACTGTGAATGGTGAACCATCAAAAGATCCTACCTATGGGGAGATTACAGGGAATCACAGTAGATATCTAAGGAGAAAGCACGCTAGTAGGTTTCGAAGTGATAGAGATTGTTGATGACAACAATCCCTACCCTGCACTATTAGGAATAGATTGGGCCACTGACATGAATGTAGTGATAAATCTGAAGAAGCGCAAGATGATTTTTGAGAAAAAGTCTCTGTGTGTTATGGTACCTTTAGACCCTATAGAAGGATCATGCTACATGGAGCCAGTGCATGACTATGACAACAATGATGAACTGGACTTCATATACAAGACAACTGCATGGAAGAAAGACTGGGTAAATCCAACCGTGGATAGCCAAATCTCATAGGAGCGTGAAATCTCCTGCACATCATATTTTGATGAGGAGATAGAACAATGGCAGAACAGGTTACACAAGATAACCACATTCAACTCTAACATGACGGTGAGATTGTTGCACTGCATAATAACAGAGGTAAGAGATCTGCCTACGTATGATGGGTTAAGCGAGCTAGATAACTTCCTGAACAAATTTGAAATAGAAATGTTGGAACAACAAAACTTTGACACTCTAAAATGGGTACTGCGAGCTATGCCCGCAAGATGGTGGGGTACACACCAAAGAAGTTTTGAGGACTAGCACAACTACAACAGAATGATGCGCACATGGTTTGGGAATCCTTAGATGTGATTAATAGACAATACTATTGGATGAAATGGCCTGCACACCCACCTATCTAGGTGGATACAGGCATATGGTGTTAAACCTGCATGAATGCATAGAGTCCTCGCGGTAGGAGACACGATAATTAAGTAGGTGCAGGCAAAGCAATGGCACGAACGACCCCTCAGGTTGGGACCATGAAGTATGGAAAGACCAAGTGCATAGAAGGATATCCACGGAGAAGCCTTTAACAAAGTACAAAAAGCACTGAAAAAGGTCCACAATGCAAAGCAGACTAACTGGGACCTACACGTACCAACAGTTCTATGGGATTATAGGACTATGTGTAAGAACATGAACGAGTAGGCACCACCAAGGCTAGAATATAAAGAAAACCCTCTAGTACATGAAAAGCTTAGACTGTGCCTGATAGCACCAGTAGATACGATGATTCACAGAACCTTGGAAGAAGAAATCCAACAGGGAAATCTTAGGCTCCAAGAACTTGAGAAATAAAGGGTGTGATTAAGGAAGAAAAGCGCTCTGGCAGAAGTGGAAGTCAAGAAGCTAGAGGATGAGATAAAGGAAGATTTTCTCGATAAAAATACCAAGGTGATAAGACAGGAAGCACACGATCATGCTAACAAGTTTGAGGACTATCGTTGTGAATTAATTACCCTGATGCCTTGGATTGGACCACACATTACTAAGCGAATCAACCAAGGTAGCGCATTGTAGATGATAAAGTGCATGATGTCGCTCGTAACAATAAAATGTGGGTATTTTCCAAGAAAAGTATTGGATGATAGGATGAAATTCTATACAACTGGTGCGACCACCTGACTAGCCGAGGGAAGTACAGTCTTAACACTCCAGGCATTTGAAAGGAAGCGTGGGACTATAAAATATTCTGCCCAGGCACTATGTGATGTTGGAGCTACACACAGAAGCAAAGAGTCACAAGGTCCGTGACTGTGCACGGGGGACTACACTGCCGCATGAGTTGGCTAGAAAATGACTATTGAAGTCATAATTTACAATGGGATGCTCGACTTGAGACCAAATGGAGTGGGCGGAAGGCATTTAAGATGTGATTTATGGGCAAGATTTGGGAAAATCTACCAGCAAGGGAGCATTGATGAACTGGATTGGGGGGAATAGTTGAATTAAAATTGAAAAAGTGTTATAAAATACAAAGGGTTTCCCAACAAACAACACTTTGTCTTTTGTGAATTGAGCTATTGAGCAGAGCCCTGTTTGTCTTGTGTCGAGCATTGATTGAGCCCTTGAGTTCATGAGTACTAGATTTTTGGATAGACACGATGGAAGCAGTTGAGGAAGTTATGGAAATAACAAAAATGACCACCAAAAGAGGCCATGCAGGCCCTGACTATGGGAGATGCTCTAGAAGGTGTTGAGATTGTGGGAGAAATCTTGAAATCAGCATGCACACCAAGACCAAAGAAGGACAAACAAGCGATGGTTCCCATACGTGTGTCTCCCAGAACCCAGTACGCACCAAGCTATCGATGGAGGAGAAAAGGAAAGTTGTTACTATAGAGACCAATGAGGAAGAAGAAGACCTAGAGGACCTTATCATTGAAGAGGACGAGGATGAAGGCATCGAGGAGGAAACTAAGCCTGCACACCATCTGACAAAGCTGCTCACCTATGTCCCCCCATGGAAAGGGAAGGCTAAAGTGCCCAAGGACCTTGGCGAGACCAAGAGCTCACTCCAAACCCTGCTTCTCCTAGACAACATTATTTTTTAGGGCACGCACCTGGAACAGGTTCCGAGCTTAAAATTTGAAGATTCAGACCTTGCTGACCATGAGAAATTCCCTCACCTTGAGACCTCGCAACTCATGAAGCCCAAGAAAAAAACCATGGTGGGGGTTACAAAATTAGAGCCACGAAAGTGGTTGGGCAGAGTGGAAAAGTCCGGGCTACTTAACTTGCTCTGGGTGTCGCATTTCCACTGCACCCGAATAACAATTTTCATCATCAGGAAACTCCTTTGCCTAGTGCATGATGGGTGTTTGTGGCTAGAGGAGCCCATCCCCATCATCACAGAGTTGATTCACCACATTACCCAGCTTACATGCAAAGGAGAGGACCTCGTAGACATCTCAAAGCGGAAGAGGAGCGACTTGGCTATCGCAGAGGCCATGAAGAAGAAATACAAGCTGGTGAAGAAGAAAAGGGGCTACGCCATATCTTATATGAATGATAAAGTAGTGAGAGTGGCGACCCAAATACTGGCCAGTAAGGTTATGCACAAGTGCCATGCGGACGAGGTACCTACACTAGTGGTAGAACTTGTTGAACAATGCACCGAGGGGGTCCAGTTTAACTGGTTCGAGTTTCTCTGCAAGGAATTCTTGGAGAATTGTCGCGAAGCTCAGGAATAGGGAAAAACGTTCCACTATGCATGGCTTCTAATATCCATAGTGCTCATGGCAAGGGAATTACCGGAAGATAGTCGATTCCCCACAATTGACAAGGATCTGCCGAAGGCTGTGAATTACGCTTCACTCTGGGCCACAAAGGATGCAAATAGGATCCATGAGAGTAAGATATTCTGGGTGTTCATGGAGATGAACCTTAGAATGGGGATCAACTACAAGCCACAATTATTGCCCACTGTCTACAACAACCTACAAATTTTTGTAGAATTTAAAGTAGACATCCACAACATATAGATCAAATCGTGCAAGGACCCAACCAAGCAATGGAGGAAGCTACCCTTTGTAGCCATGGGCGATATCATCTTTGACATCCTGGAGACATGGTCACTGGAGTGGTGCACTCCACAAATCGCAGAGATAGAGAAGTCAGCAATACAGAGGAAGAAAGAGGAGGACAAACTGTGGATGGCACAGTTGGAAGAAAAGAGAAGGAAAGAGGTAATGGCAGCAAAAGTGCGGGTGGCGCGGGACGCTACACAGACAACAACTGAATAGGAAAATATTGTAGAAGTAGTAGCACAGGAGGTAGCCACGAAGGCGTGCAAGGGTGAAATGTTGCCTTCGCATGGGCAGGAAGCAGAGGAAGAAGAGCGAGGCACAGACCCACAAACTAGGTCAACATAGTTGAAGTGCCAACACCCGATTGAGTGAATAGGGCCGTGCAAGAAGGTCAAGGAATTGAAGTTGTCTATTGACCTGATCACCCTAACTGAGGGTGACTTTCACAACATCGGCAAGACAGTGCACGATGTCACCTCTGAGGCCCTCCAAAATTTTATGCAGGAGAACCAAATTGTGTTAGGGGCTCTCCGAGCACAGCTGTAGGAGTTGTAAGTGTAAACTCCTCAGGCTAGTACCCTTTCGACTACCCTCATAGTCGGGACAATGGCAGCAGAAAATATGTTGCACGCTCGCGTGATGAATACCATAGTGCTTCTAGAAGGGGCACTAGTGACACCAAATGAGGCCAACAGGCCTATAGTTAGTGCGTTGAAGGGTCTCAGCACCAACATGGCTGCATTCTGACGGGAGACCTTATATGTTCTACAGGATGGGATAGTGTTATCGGGAAATCTAGTGTCTATGCAGAGCTGCTAGTCCCACTAAGACGGGTAGCTATCTTAGAAACAAACAAATTAAAGTTACTTTCATTTTCCTTTACGAGAAGTAGATAGGGAAGGAGCAAAGAATACCAACCTCAATCTTTTGCTTGGTTCCTTGTTTGTTCCTTCTCCTCTCTGACAGATCTTTGCCACTCTTTCCTTGACCACTCCACTTCAAAGAGTACCTATAAAGTCAAAGCAACATAATACCTTCAAAGTGCATAGATCTACAATCATAAACAATATAGGACCAGATATATATTGACCACACAAATGCATATATTATCAAACATATAAGAATGTGAAGGAAAACTTGAATAGATTTATTGATGTAAAGATTAGAAGAGAGGATTACAACCTATTGATTTGACCCAGCATCATCCTCATAGCATGAAAGCCCTTCTTCACCTCATGAAAAGCTTAGATCACCCAACACTATGATATTCCACCAGGAAACCAATAGCACTTCCTTACAAGATACAAGATTCTAGCCTCTGGATCTCTGGGATGAGGGATCCATATATAGATGATTGGAGGGGGATGAGTTAGATTCTAGGATTTTTATTAGTGTCCTTTCTCTGATAGTTCTTGATTCCACTTGGAGATTGATGATCTCTTACTCATCCTTGGGCGAATTCTGATAGGCAAGTGTCACAGGAGAAGTTTCTAGAAGATTCCATGATCATCCACATTGCAAACTATCTCTGCCATTTATCTACTCTCGCCCATCACACCCTACAGAAGGGATTTCCAGTATGCATCACACTTTTTTCACTGAGCGGGTGAGATGCATCGAACCCTTAGCACTAGAAAATCTGTATGGTCCAGTTTTGACCACTTTTGAGCAGTTTTCTATGGAGAAATTCTGGGAGATGATGTAATCAGCTAAACTTGTTCCTTTAGGGCATGAAACAACACTTTTAGGGACTCAGAAGCCCTTGGTTTATGGACATATGTGATTGGAGTTGTAGTGCCCAAATATGTCTATAACAGTTTCCCCCTAAAGCATGTGGTTGAAAATCTTTTGATGTCGAGTGAAATGCTTTATCATGATGATCCATGGTTTTTAAAAATGGAAGGAAACCTATAATTATAAACAATACATTACATTATCTTCATAACATTTTCATGATCTAGCTAAGGTGGGCATCCCCATGCTCAACTTTATAAGTTCATTTTGATGTACATAGGATAGACAAGCATTTGTGTGGCAGATTGATGATTATGATAGAGCCATCATGCTTTGATTTGGATGATCATCTGTGCAACAATGATGTACATTTGATGTCTTTATTTTCCTGAATATATCGCATCTTGAATGGATGAAACTATATCTGGGGTCTTCAAACTCGTCCAATCTTCACCCGAAGTACAAGTCGATCAATGTGAAAAATGTTCTAGAGTCGAACATGGAAAGACATCGCTTGATTACTAGCCAATGATGTAAGCAGTTAACAGGCATGAGAGGAATCACCAATAATGATGATGACCCTCAAGGTACTATAGTACAATTCGTGTGGTGTGAAAATGGGACTTGGCATCGAACACCACGCAAAATCTCTCGGTTAAAGGCCATTGGTGTAAACCTGTCGCCGGACGCGAGAAACTTGCCATTGAGGCATGCAAGCTTCAAGGTACTGAAAGGGTTGTCCCTAGGTCGACTTCTTGGATAATGAGTTGTTGTCGACAAGAAGTTACCCATCGTAGGAGGGCCTTAATAAATCCCACATCTACGACACGAAATGGAGCAAATGACTTTGCGGAGGTGAAAACGATATGATGATACAAGGTTCAAGGTGGCGGTCATTAAAGAATGGAGCGTGAATGTATTGCAGTGGATGAGACACAAGATGGGTTGGTGAATTCTTTGAGCAACATCTCTTGAACATATCAGCGACACTGAAATGGATTGGTAGCATTAACCCCAAAGATGGATTGTACGATAGACCAATGGTAGTATGACCATCGAACAAAATAACCCAAAGTGTGACTTGGCTACCAATAAAGTTTCTTCAAGTTTTCTTCCCAATTTTTCCCCAGTCATTCTTGACCAGTACCTTTTTATTTTTATCAAGGTTGAGGAGGATAACATATGCTTGTTCTATAATTTTCCCTTCAGGCAAACCCGTCACTATTTTTTAACGAGCCTAGCGACAGTGAAACTCGTTCTCATCTCTATGGACAAGTTTGTCGCTATCGGTTATAACGAGTTTAACAACAAAGAAAACTCGGTCCTTGTTAAATTTTAGAGAGTCTGAAAAGGGACGGATAGGAAACTATAGTAATCCTTTTTTTTCATATAATCCCTTAAGTCTGAAAAACTATAAAATAATATGAAAGGGATGAAGTTTCAATAGTTTTAACGAGCCGAACAAAACAAGCTCTTGATCTTTTTGTGTAATAATCCCTCAGGTCCAAAAAGATTAAAATCTAGAGGAGGGATAGCACTTCCAATAGCTTTAATGAGCTAGAGAGGCCAATTTCTCGGTAATCTTTTCATATTTTATGAGTCCGATGAAAAGAGCTTAAAGGAGACTTGTTTTTGAGGAAAGAGTGATATTTTCGGGTAGCTGCTAATTCCAGGTAAGGTTCGGAATTTTCCAATCACAGCAGTGTCACAAGGATGGCTAACAGAATCACTTGTCGCAGTTGTTCCTCAAAAGGGTAAACAATCAAATGGAGCCATATGATCAGCTAAAGCAGAGTGGAGGTGATGGTAAGAACACGACTAGGTCTCAAAAAGCTGATGATAATGGATTCACAATGGTTATTTACTGGAGGTTGGTTCAGTTTTTAATGAGCTTAAACTTTGGCGGAACATTTGCTCATTGCTTAGGTTTAATTTTTAACGAGCTTGAACTTTTAATAAAAACTGCTCGTGCCAGTCGCATGACAAGGATGTCTCAACAACAAATTCCATTTTTATGGAGCTTGCACCATTCCAAGCTTGCTCCGCATCCTTTCACTATGCAAGCTAGGAATGACCAATCCTACGAGTTTAAAGGGTTGAGAATCTACAAACTAATAAAATAAATGGTCACTCTTCACTTGCATGCAAAAAGGTTTGCAAGCCCCCAGGTATAGTGAAATAGAGTTTCCAGGCTACCATATAGAAGTTCTCGCACTTGCAAGATAGTTTCCATTCGTGTAGCAGACATAAACACTTCTCGGCTTAGTCCATTTGGACAAAGGTGATTCTAGCTCCAACCACCTAAGCTCGACGAGGGAACCTTATTCTGGACTAATCCCATCTTCCTAAACAGATGGGTGTCAGACTAGTCATATATCCTTCGTGGAAACCTACCTTATACCCAAAGTTTCCCTGTCGAAGCAGACCAGGGTGCATGTCCCCTAGGTTTCATTCATGGCCACCGAATTACCTGTGTTCTTTAGGATGATGAACTGGAGATTTATTGGACATTCCTTGCGTGAAAATACTAGTTAGGGATGGCATTTGACTATTAGCTATGTGTGAGATGGGAAATGAAAGTTGGTCTACAAGCTGGACCACTCGGCCTTCATGCGGAAAACACATTACTCGAAAGAGTGAGGATACAATGGCTCCCATGCTATAAATATAGTCACACCGAATGAGTAGATTATAATATAAAGGTCCTTGGACTACCATTACGTTCAGATACATGGTTTTCCCTATCAAAGTTATAGGCAAACTTGGAAGGATCCCTAACGGTTGACTTGTTCGTTTGTCGAAGCCTGTTAGATTTCACATCTTAGGCAGAAGCAATGGTGAACCAAGTGCTTTCCAAGCAGTTGAGGAAATGATACTAACAGAAGCCCCTTCATCTATGATGGTACTGACCATGACCATTCTGTAAGCTTGTACAATGATTCGTAATGGTACATTAAACAGTAAATGGGGTCTGCCTAGTAGATTCCAATCAAAGGAAACGACTAGGTTGCAAGGAGGTGGGACCAAATAAACGGCTAGATATGAACTTGACGAACTTCCTTCCTGTGGTAAAGGAATGGGTAAATTTCCCCCATGTTCATTGGAGTCTGTGCTTATGAAAAGAATCTGAACGGTATCATTCTCATTCTCATCGATGACTGTATCATCTGAAGATGGACCTTCTGAAGACAAGACTGGGTCGACTACCACCTTTATCTTTTGATTTTCATCTGTGTTGGCTAAGAGGGTTTATCTTCAATGATAGATGCTTTGATCAACCACAAAGTAGTGTCAGTTGGGTTTTCAACTAGTGACAGACTCGACAAGAGTTTCCTGTACCCAGGAGGAAGCCGTAGTGGTGAAGTGGGACGGTTATCCAAGACTCTTTTAGCTTCATCCAGGAAGGGACAACGGTGGACGGCATGATTTCCTTCACATATTTTACAAGGAAATTTACATTTTCATTTCTGTCCAGAGACTTCGTTTTCACTAGTTGATGGTGTACTCTCAACATGATCGTTAGAGGTTGATGACACCGGATTGTGCAAACAAGGAAACCAGTCCCTTAAGATCTGAGGGATGCAAGGACAATCTCAATGATAGTGGTCTCCTTTTCAAATGACACATGGAGATTTAGGCTTGGATGGTGCAGTGTGTGGATTTTTGCTAGATGATGCATGGTTGCCCCTTTTTGCCTTTGGCTCCTTCTTCTTTTTCTCCTTCCCTTTCTTCTTCTTCTTAGTTACTTGGTTTTTAGCTTTACCAACTTCACCAAGCGAAGAGGAAGGAGGGGAGGGAGAAACAAGTGAAGTAGAAGGTTGGGGGGTAACTCTAGTATCATCTAGTTGCTAACTTGATTGCTCAAGAATCGTGGTGGTTTGAACGACATAGGTCGAGAAGAGCCATATTGGCAATCTGATTGTCAGTCCTGGGAGGGATAATGTGGCCATATGAGGTGCACCAACATCTCCCCAAGAGGAGAAAGGACTAGCATTTCCTCCAAGAGGCAATCCTTGGTTGGTGGACTCCACTTTCCTCAACCTAAGACCAGCGAGGGAACAGTGATGTTATTCCAATTAAAATAAATTTTAGACGCTTTGACACAACTTGCTTTTTCAATTTTTACGAGTCGAGAAAAAGCTAAAGATGACTCTAGTCGCCTTCAATTTTTAATGAGCCTGAAGTGACAAGTGCTCAAATGGACCTTTTCCTTTAAGGAGTCTGAAACGGAATGAAAGAGACTTCTCTGGAAATCTAGATAGAGGGATTACCAAACCAATCGAAAAACTACAGAATACATTTTACAGTACGATAGTCAATCTTCCCGAATGTTGTGTTCAGTGCATTGTGATCGATAGGGCGGCAGACACGACTTCCTAAGGATAAAGGATATAGCCTATTGTGGTCTCCCAATATATACTCGATAGTACGTGCGAGCACAAGTCCATACTGGCACTTGTCGTCTAAAAGAGGAGGAACCACCTGACCTACAATGAAAGTGATAGTTACAAGGCTTTACGACGCCAGAATACGTCTCTAGCCTAGACTTCTAAATGTTGTGCATTAGGTTCCAGAGCGTTTTCATGTTCATTGAATTTATTTTATAGTTGATCTTTCTTAAGAAGTTTTCCTTTCAGGTTCACCACGTGATGTAGATATATAATTCCTAAAATGCAATCTAAGATGATAAACAATCGTTTAATCTTCTTTTTGCAATTAAAATCCTAGCCACTAAGGAAAGAGAAGCGAGATTCTTTCAACATATAGCAGAGAGCACACACTAGATGCACTATCCTAGATCAAAATCAACAAGCAGTCTAAATGCAAATGCACATGCATGTATTTGTTTTTTCTTCCTTAATGTGTGAATGACAAAAAGAATGCTAAGTACAAATCTGAATCGTTTCAAGTGACAGTACTAATGATTTTCTCTTCAAAAGAGGAAAGGAAGATAACGACGACACTTTGCGATTTTGAATTGAAAACTGCTTTCGACACTTGAAAAACTATTAATTCAAATCAAATACAAGAGTAACAATGTAATCGACCATCAAGAAGAGTAGGATTCTTTTCTTTGACTGAAAAAACGACACTTGTGACACTTCCAAATCAAAAGACGACAATTTGATTACGCTAATTCTTTGTAAAGGAGAACCGTAAATGGCGAACAATACACAAAACATTTATAGTTCTTTGTAATATGGAGGCTGAATCATGCAAAGGAAGGGAGTTTCCACAATGGTATACTGATCACAGATAGTAAAACTCCCGAATAAAGCTAAAGAGAGTGAACAAAAAACCAAAATCTGGAAGTAAAAGAGGTCTTATCTGATCATCGCACCTGTAACACAGGGAAAGAGTGATGCATCTCACCTACTGCACACGGGAGGTGCGATGCATCCAAATTCCCAAGAGGAGAAGGTGCGATGGTCCAGGGATGAGACTTCAACTTGGTTCCTAGTCATAGTTTGCAACTTAGTTTAGGGATTTAGGCCGAGCTAATGATAGTCAGTAAATGTAAATCACAGGGGATGATCTAACGAGGATACTTGAGTAGCCACTAGGGCAATTAGGATGTTTGAAACTCAATTGTTCAGTTTATAAACAAAACCTAGAGATAGACTGAAGCAACATTGATCTACTTTGCACTTGCATAGCAAATGCAGTTCGAAGGCTAGCTGGCTTCACTTCAGGCTCCTTCTGTAAGTTTATAAAGCAAACAAATATAGATAAGAAAATAAGCTATTCTCTCCCCAGCAGAGTCGCCATTTTGTTATCGGTAAATCTAGTGTCTATGCAGAGCTGCTAGTCCCACTAAGACAGGTAGCTATCTTAGAAACAAACAGATTAAAGTTACTTTCATTTTACTTTACGAGAAGTAGATAGGGAAGGAGAAAAGAATACCAACCTCAATCCTTCGCTTGGTTCCTTACTTGTTCCTTCTCCTCTCTGACAGATCTTTGCCGCTCTTTCCTTTACCACTCCGCTTCAAAGAGTACCTGTAAAGTCAAAGCAACATAATACCTTCAAAGTGCAGAGATCTACAATCATAAACAATATAGGACTAGATATATATTGACCACACAAATGCATATAATTATCAGACATACAAGAATGTGGAGGAAAACTGAATACTTAATGAAAGTAAAGATTAGAAGAGAGGATACAACCCATTGATCTGACCAAGTGTCATCCTCCAAGCATGAAAGCCCTCTTCACATCAAAAGCTCAATCACCAACACTATGAAATCCACAAGAAACCAAAAACTTCCTACAAGATCAAATCCAACCTCTGGATCTCTGGATGAGGATCCATTATAGATAATGTAGGGGGGTGAGTAGCTTCTGGATTTTGATTAGTGTCCTCTCTCTGATAGTTCTTGATTCCACTTGGAGATTGATGATCTCTTACTCATCCTTGGGCAAATTCTGAGAGGCAAGTGTCATAGGAGAAGTTTCTGGAAGATTCCATGATCATCCACCTTACAAACCGTCTCTGCCATTTGTCTACTCTCACCCATCGCACCCTACTGAAGGGCGTTCTAGTATGCATCACACTTTTTGCAGTGAGAAGGTGAGATGCATCAAACCCTTAGCACTGGGCAATCTGTATGGTCCAATTTTGACCACTTCTGAGCAGTTTTTTGTGGAGAACTTCTGGGAGATGATGTAATCAACTGACCTTGTTCCTTCAAGGCACGAAAAAACACTTTTAGGGGCTCAGAAGCCCTTGTTTTATGGACATATGTGATTGGGGTTGTAGTGCCCAAATATGTCTATAATAGATAGCTGCAGAACTGTAGGCTAGGGAGAGCGTCACACTACAAGTCCTCAATGATCTGAAAATCAACATGGAACAATTGAGCTTGCAACGTGATGAAGTAGTGTCGTAGAATCGACAGCTGATACAGGTACTAGATGAAGCTTGTTAAAGTGTCGCTAAGCTGACCATCCAAGTGGACACACTAGTAGAGGCGCACATCCAGAGGCTCACAACAAGGGTTCATGAAGCGCGGGAGGAAATGACAAAGGTTCAGTTGGAGCTGAACCTTCAAATCGTTGAGCTACAGTTAAAGGCATAGTCGCCCACCCCTTCGGAAGTCAAAGAACAACACATCAGTGCTATTACAACGGGACTAGACGTGATTAGCAGTGTAGTGTGATACTACACCAGCATATTGGAAAAGTCATTTGGGCTCCTCACGAATCTGCAAGAGGACCCCAACATTTAGTGCTTAGCGAGAGAGGCACGAGAACTCCAATAGCAGTATGACAGCATCAAAGGAACTGCATAGACGGTGGCCCTCACTCAGAGGCTCACACAGATACAAGAGACCAAAGCACTAAAAGAATAGGTGGATGCAACATGACACAAGGAAGCAGTCCTAAAGGCAAACGTTCAGCCTTGGATCAACAAAGCCTTCACCATCACAGAAGAAATTGAAGGCAGGATCACACAAATGCAGGGGATATAGGCATAGATGCAGAGAAGCAGTTTCAACACCATGGTCTCAGAACAACACGTACAACAGATCCAGCAGGCAACAACTCAGTGCATTGCCAACATTGCAGCAGTTCGAGCAGAGTTGGAATGACTCCGCGTGAAGATCTCCACACCGACAGAGTAAATCAAGGGTGAGTCATGATGTTTTTGTTGGGGGCCTATTGGGCATGGAATTCCCCCAAGGCATTTTTTTGGGGCTGAAAGTCCAAGTTTTGACCAAGTCCTTTTGTAAAATCTCTATGAATTGCAGGCGCGGAGCTTGAAATCATAATAGAGTCACAAGATTGTCCACCCTAGTTTTTGTAATGTAACCTACCCATGGTCCACAGACCATGGGATTGTATAAATAGAGCACAGCTCTATGTGTATAGGATAACTAAGAATGGAAGGATGAGAAGTATAAGTGATTGAGTCAAAGTGTAAAAGGTTTCTTTGCATTGTAGAGTAGGAGAATGCTCTGCAACTGAGTGTGTAGAGGCCTAGTAGTCCTCAACTGAGTGCACAGAACACTATAGCTGAGTTTGCAGGGAAGGTTGAATCTGTAACCATTGGAAGAATCAATAAAGAGAATTTCACCATATTTCTGTGTATCTTTTCCTATTTTAATATATGATTGGGTATAATTTGCAAGTATATTGTTTATTTGCTACGCGAACTCATATGAATGTTTTGTATAAATAAATATAACGTAAGACGTCCAAGTACACAAAGGTAATTAATTGGTATAGGAAGATAAGTAATATCTCAGGTAAAAGTGTAGAGCATGGCTCTAGCAGAGCGAAAGCTCTATAGCCCCTAGTTAGGGTTGCGCGAAGGCAATGTATCAGGGCGTGAGGAACAGGGAAGTGTGCGAATTGACCTATATGCAGGGATAGACAGCTGGAATAGTTGAGCCTTGTAGACATCTCAAGGGTGCAGAAACCTAGTTCTAGCACCATCCCATACTACTTTGGGTGAGACCTCAGTCCATGCTCCACAAACTATTGCCGAAAGGACCAGTAGTATAGGGATTTGTTTGGCTAATTAACTCTGAACCTGGGTTAGGCCCCAACAAGGAGTTTTTGTATCATCAACAGAAGAAGTAGTGCTTTCCACACTTGAAGGTCTAGAAGAAAATATTAAAGACAAAGGGGAACCTATGATCTCTGGAAAGGAAAACAAGACACTCTTGTCATATTGGGATTGAACTCCAGTGCAGGAGGTAGAGGGGAAGGCAACGAAGGAGGTGGAGGTGGAGATGAACCAACAAACTCCGAGCCATAACCATCAAAATATGAAAGAGAGGAAGAAGACAAGGAAGAAGAAGAGATGGCTGACCCAAATATTGAATGGATGACTCAAGGACCATTGGCTCTCCCATTTGTTCTGCACAAGATGCTGAGGTGAGCGAGAGAATGGACATCAAGTTTGACCCCAACAACACAATGAAGACATAAGACCACTTAGACAACTTCTACATACAACTGCAGACCCTTGAGGTATGTTATGATGATGTAGCATGTGGATTGTTCCCATGTACCTTGGATGGTCGTGCAACTGCTTGGTATCAATGCCTTCCACCAAACTCTATACAGAATTGGGTTGCATTTAAACACATGTTCCTTGAGAAGTTCAATGATGACAAGGCCCTAGCCATGCTACTCAAAGAGTTGGGAAGCCTCAAGATGGAGGTAAAAGAGAAAGTGAAAGATTTAAATCAGAGGTTTACACGTATATTGAGAAAGTTTGCAAAAGACACTAAACCTCATGACTCCATCACCACTAATTACTACATGTCCACACTGCCAACCAGCATTGTGCAGTTCATCAAGAAAGTTGTGAAACCAACACTGTTGGAAAACTGTGAAGAGGCTGTCATTGTTGAGAAAGACCTGCATGCCGTTAGAGTCATCAAGGATGACGAATGAGCAAAGGACTCCAAGGATGTGAGCAGGAAGTCCCAAGCAATGATGAGTAGGGGTAGAGACAAGGAAGTAGTCAATATCAAGAGCCTTGCTTGTCATTTCAAGAGCTTTACCACAGAAATGTCCAAACTGAAACAGCATAAAACAAACAGATTTGCAAGTAGTCAGCCACTTAGGAAGAGACAGGAAATCAACTCATCAAGCACTAGCTAGTTTGTTTCAAAAACTATGTAGAATCCTGTTTTCCAACTCGAACAGTGTGAAAATATGAAATTATGTTCTTTCCATGAAGAAAATCATCTCAAGAACTCTTATTTAGGCTTGAAGTGAGTTACAAATGATTTTTGAAGTCGTACACTCGATGAGGGAAGCAATATCTAGGAGCAACCAGAAGACACTGACAATGATGAAGAGATTGCACTTAATAAGCCGTCAAGCTCTGGGCATGTGGTGAATGCATATCAGTGTTCACAAGAAAAGTCAAAGATGAACGCTGAGAAGTAGCCCCAAAAGAAAACTGACCATTACAGTCTTAGAAGTAAAGGGGCTCCCACCATACTTGGGGAGATGCAAGAAAAAATTAGACTGCTAGTCAGGAAGACCGATCCATCGGTCGCCCCAAAGTAGAAAGTACAAAGAAAGTTTGGGAAGACAGTGGGAGACAAAAGAACATCCATGAGAAGCAAGCTGAAAAACACTCCGCCAGACAACACAGACACTCCTTTTACCCTAGACACCTCCTTGAATCTACCACCTCTGGATTACAATATTGTTTATGACATGAAGAATACTCGAGCAAGCATCACTCTATTCAAGTTGGCCAAGATCCAGAGTCAGTGAGATATTTTGTTGTGCGCATTGGACATACCGTAGAGGATAGTGAAACATCTACTAGTAAGGGAGAAAGCACACCTCTCAGATCACTTTCCACGATGCTCAATACACTCTAGATGGAAGAAGCAAGCTCAGGTTTCCCTCCATTCCTACTTTCATTCGAAGTTTTCAACTGCAATATTCATAACTATTTGGTTTATTCTGGCGTGACGGCCAACGCCATGCGACTCTCCATTGCTAATACCATCAATGCACAAAGGAGCGAGACATATGCATGAATTATCCAACTTGATCGAACATCAATAGTAGCCATTGGTGAACTACGAGACATAATCATACAACTATCCCGTGATAGTCGAGTTCACCAATGCATCAACATAGTTGTTGTGGACATACCAAAAGCATATGGTCTATTACTCAATAGAGACTAGTCCAGCAAGATAGATGTATATTTTGCTACAGATTGGTGTCACATGTGGCTTCCGTACAAGGGAAAGTGCAACCAAATCTAGGTAGAACACAAGAGGTACATGAAACATAATGTCACTCCCATCAATGGTGAGAATGAACCGTTGAACTTCACAGAACTCATGTTCAGCAACTGCCTCCTTGAGAGAACATTGGGGTGTTATCCTACATGGCCAACTGCAACCCCACTAGACATACAATTGAGACTCCTTCCTTGCCCAACTGATGGTAATGAAACTTGTACATTACATTGTACCAATAGTAGTAGTAGTATTAGCAACAATAATAGCAGTACTACTACCACATCAAGCGGTCCATGTACAGATGAGATGTGGACCTTGTACTTTAATGAATCAAAGGCACATGATGGCTTAGGATTCGGGTGTGTTCTAATTGACCCTTGTAATAGGAAGCATCTAGTATCAAGTCGTTTGGAGTTTGAGTGCATGAACAATGTAGAAAAATATGAAGCACTCATCTTGGGCTTGCAGAAAGCCATCAACCTCAACATCATCATAGACAAAGTGGTAGGTGATTCAAAGATAGTTGTATGGAAGGCATGTAACACCATTCACTGTTTGTCACTGCATCTCAAAAGTTACAAACAAGAGGTATGGTGACTAATCTCAAACTTCCAAGAATTTAATATCATTGTTGTACCAAGTACGCGTAATGCAAATGCCAGTGCACTAGCAAATGCAACCTTGAGAATGTCACGGATTAGGGATAGATTTACTATTGAAATTTTGTACAAACCATATATCCTAGACAACATAACTAACTTACGCGTGTTTAATGATGATCAAGAGATACTGCATTTCATGGCCAACACTGATGTCTTCAAAGATGCAGTGATAGACGATGACAAGCATGAGTGTTCTCTGCAAGCAGAAGCTAGTAACATGAAAGGCCACATTATCAAAAAAGGTGTGGCATCATTGGAAAAGCTATATGAATTGCAAGAATAGTTCCAGGGGGCAAGGAACAATAAGACCCATAGTTCCACCATGAGGCACAAACTGATAAACCTAGGAATAGAATAGGATCTGAATTTCATCAATCTTGGTACATGTTGTACAAATTAAGAGCGGTAATCCTTTATCTCCTTGTTCAAACAGTACCAATTTTGGCTTGATGGGCCTTGACCCAAGTTCAAAGTTAGGCAACCGAGAAAATCCCTACACTACTAGCCCTTTTGGCATCAGTCCATGGAGCGCGGACCGAAGTCTCACCCGAAGCAGTATTGGGGGATGCAGGAACCAAGTTTCCACACCCTAGGATGGTTGTGATGTCAGTTTTCTACCTTAATTCCTGCCTTCGTGTAGATCAATAAGCCCTTAGGGATTATCGATGTATTTTCTCTTCCGCCTTTCAGAACCTCCACGAAGGTATCTAGTTTTTCTTCACCCAACCCTAAACAATGATCCAGGCACTTACACACCTCTGCAACTATGTTATTGTCTCATTTCCCTAATTAGCTTAGTGATTAGCCAAATTTATCATAAAATTAAGATTATACTCGCATGAAAATACATTATTACTTGCATTCAAATAACAGATAGAAATAGATACATTCGCGCATCAATTTAACATTATAATGTCAACCCAAAGCTTAACATATCATAATCAAATGGAATAATTAGAGACAAAAAGCATAGTAATTCGCAAATAGTTCCCTTCATTTATAATTTAAGTTCCCAACACAGTATCTATCTGCCCTGTGCACACAACTGCAGGGGTCCACACACTCATCTTCGAGCTTCCACCCTAGGCCTCTGCGCACACAGTTGCAATGCCTCTTCCTATGCTAAGATTCTCGCTCTTAGCTCACTCAAGCTTACTAATGACTCATGACTTCTAACTTACTTACTATACTTGTCTACTTAGATCTTCTAATATTTCCCTTTTTATATAATCCCATGGTTCGCAGACCATGGGTGTCGAAATTATGACTGTAGATTAACTTGATAATGTAATATAACCATCACACTAATCTCACACCCTGTAAAACTCTGCAATCCTCAAGGAATGATTCCTTCTGCATGCATGACTTTTCTTTATAGAAGAACACATGCAACTGATAGTACACTATCATTGACATTTTATTCAACTGGCTATTTCTTAGAATAGACATGCATGAGTCACTAAGGAGGGAATCTTCATTTATCTGGAGTACACTGGTTGAGTGCATGCATGCATCAACTAACTGATAACTCACAATTAGTTCTTCAACTAGTTTGGAACTAATTTAATTAGACTTAACTCAGTAAACTGAGTTAACTAATTACAACTCAAATATAACTCAATCTTATCTCCTTAATTAAGGGATAGTCTCCTTAATTTAAGGGATAAATGTTGCATGACTTCAGAAAGACTTCTAACTTGAATTTATCCAACTAATTAACTCAAGATGAATTAATTAATTATTTTCAAGCAGCTGGTGAGACTAAATTCGAATTTTAATTCACAATTTTAATTCAAGGACAAATGAAAATTGGAATATTCTTGTTGCCACACTTCAACGCTCCCTCTCAACAAGAAAGGGATTATCTGCCACCCTGATCCTATCTCTATAGAACTCAAATTTACACTTTGACAATGCCTTTGTCAAAATTTTAGCATCTTGCTTCTCTGTCGAAATATACTACAAAAACATGATCCTTCTCACTACATAGTCTCTGAGATGATGATACCAAATGTCAATGTGCTTGAACCTATCATGAAATACTAGATTCTCAGAGAGTTTGATACAACTCTAATTATTGCAATAGATCACAGTTGGATCCATCCTTTGATCAAACAAACCAACTAGGAGGTTCTGCATCCAGATGGCCTCACATGCTGCCTGAGTTGCAGCCATGTATTCATCCTCTACCAAGCTGAGTGAAACTGACCTCTGTTTCCTACTATACCAAGAAACTGCAGCTACCCCAGGGTTGAAAATCCCTCCTGATGTGCTCTTCCGATCTGATGGACTCCCTGTCCAATCTGCACCAGTGAATATTTGTATCTTCACTCCATTTGTCTATCTGTACCATAATCCATACTGAGATGTGCCTATGAGGTATCTCAATACATGCTTTTCCACCTTCCAAAAAATCTTGGTAGGCTGAACCATTGCTTGACTCAGTTGGTTCACCGCATAGCACAAATCTGGTCATGTGTTGACTAAGTACATTAGCGAACCCACAAGCTGCATATACACAGTAGCCTATACTACTTCACCTAAAGTAGCATCCTCCTTCCTCCAGTTACCTAGTAGAGGAGTCTACATGGTCTTGCACTTCTCCATGTGGAATCTCCTGAGTATCTCATTGGCATACTTTCCCTTAGACACAAACAACTCCCCATCCTTCTGCCACACTTCCATGCCAAGGAAGTAATGCATGAGAACCATGTCTTTCATCTCCAATTCTCTTGCAAGGTCCTCCTTGCAATACATGATCAATTGATCATCACCTATCACTATGAGATCATCAACATAAAGTACCATGATCAACAACTTACCTTTCACCATGATGTGGTACAGGTTCACATCCACTTCACTCTTTGTGAAGCCCAATCTGGTGAAGTAGTTGTCTATCTTGGTGTTCCAAGCACGAGGTGCTTGCTTCAGCCCGTACAATTCTCTCTTGAGTCGGTACACATGCGACTCACAATCAAAGGTCTCAAAAGCTTCTGAATGCTCTATGTACACCTCTTCCTCAATCTTACCATTAAGGAATGTAGTCTTCACATCCATCTGATGTATCTTCCAACCCATCTGTGATGATAGTGCCAACATCTATCTGATAGATGAGTACCTTGCGACAAGAGCAAAAGTCTCATCATAGTCAATCTCCTCAACCTGTGAAAATCCATGGGCAACAAATCTTGCCTCATGCTTCTTCAACATATTGTTCTTCAGTCTTGGAACCACATCCCAAACACTGTTACGAACTAGGGAGTCATATTCCTCCACCATAGCATCAACCCAAATCGTTTGTTGCACTACTTCCTCAAAGGAAGATGGCTCGGTCTCAACACATTCCCCAATAAGAGCCATGTATCTAGTGTACCTCTCAGGTGACATCCTCTGTCTGCATTTAGAATATGGTGCTCCCACATTCTCTCTCGCATCCTCCAACAATATGTCGGCTTCTCTTGTGTGTTTCTATCCATCTCTGGAAGACTCTGCTTGAGTGGATATCTCCACTCCTAGAACCAATTCATGTGACTACTTTGCATTCATCTAAGGCTCCTCCTCCTTAGGAACCTATAATTCCTCCACAACCTGTAGTTGGAGCTCCCGCTCAAGGGAAACTTGCATGGCCTTCTGCTCATCAAACATGAGATCTCTGCAAACCATTGTTTTCTGACTGGTAGGCAAGTACACCTGATAGTTATGAGGTGTATCAATGTATCCCACAAGTATCCCCAACTCTACTATCAATTCAAGCTTCTTTCGTGCATCCTTTGTCACATGGCAATATACCAATGAGCTAAAGATCTTGAAGTGACCCACATATGGTCTCTTACCGGAGAAAGCTTCCTATGGTGTCTTCATCCCAAGTATGTGATGCGGGCTTCTATTCTGCAAATAGACCACTGTGTTGCATGCCTCAACACATAAATGAAGTGGTAGGCCTTGGTCATGCAACATCACCCGTGCTGCCCCTACAATAGTTATGTTCTTCCTCTCGGCCACCCCATTTTGCTGTGGGTTACGAGGTTCCATCGAGAGACATATTCTCCACCGTTGTCACTTCTCAAGGCCTTGATCTTCTTCCCTGACTCTTTCTCGACGAAAGCTTTGAACTCACAAAACTTTGTGAAGGTTTGGTCCTTCTTCTGCATGAAATAAATCTAGCATTTATGAGAAAAATCATCAATGAAAATCACATAATACCTTTGCTTCACTGTCCACGCCATCGAGAATGGTCCACACAAATCAGTATGAACTTGCTTTAGGATAGCCTCTACTCGACTATCTCAATCATGAAAGGAAGACTTTGTGTACGTTCTTAATGTACAACCTTTGCATGTATCAACTTTCTCAAGTTTACCTTTGGGAATTCCTATAGATATCTGTTGCATTATCTTCAAAGCCCCATGATGCAAATGGCCCAACTACCTATGCCACAACTCGCCAATATCTTGGCTTTGCACCAATTCTACTTTCATACTCAATGCTGCACAATCATCTACCTCTAGTTTATAGAGATTCTTCACCTGAATCCCTATCCTCTTGGTTTGACTCATGGCTATGTGTCTTAGGAATGCCTTTCCTTTACTAAAGACAACATCATAACCTTTTTCCTCCAACATCGTGACCGATACCAAGTTCTTCTTCAGTCCAGGCACATACTTCACATCTGTCAAGGTGAGAGGAGCTCCATGCTCCCTTTGAAACGAAACTGTCCCCACTCCTGAAACACTATACTTTCTATCCTCACCCATCCGATGTGCATATTGAGGTCCTTCCCCTCCAATGTACTAAATAAACTTTAATTTCTAGTCATATGGAATGAGGCTCCATTTTCAAGATATGAAATGCAACCCACCATCGATCACACCATGCATGTGATGAGGGTAAAGTCCATTTCGAATTGAGAGGCTAATGCCTCACCCTTCAATCCTTTTCTAGATCCCTTCTTGGATTTCTTCGATGGGTAATTAGTTGCATAATGTCCCATCTCATGACAATTAAAGCATCTCACTTTATACTTGTCACCCTTCTTCCGTTCATGAGTAGAATTCTATTTGGAATGGGAAGCCTTCCCCTTTCCTTTCCTTGCCTTACTTGCTAAGGCCAGATTTTCTTCATCATCATTATTTGATGAAGAACCATCTCGTGTGCTTCTCTTGATCTCCTCCTCCATCAGATCCGACCACAGTCGTTCCCAATCAGGTAGTTTCTCCCTTCCATTCACAAAGTCTTGGTAGCTATTCCAACTCTTTGGAAGGCCAAGGAGAGTGAGCCTCACCATATCATCATTAGCAGTAGTTATTCCCACACTGCCAAGCTCATCCCTGTAGGTTGTGAGCTTGTTCAGATATGTGGAAATAGTATTGCCCTTCTCCATCTTGATTTTTCAAAGCTTATCCTTGACTCCCAATTTTCTCTAGTCACTATTGTTCTGGTAGAGGTCCTTCAATGTCTTCCACATTGAAAATGGAGTATCCTTCCCATGGAGACTCGAGACAATATGGTATCAAACTCCCTCAAGGATGATATGTCTCATCTTCACTACACACTTCTTCCACTCAGCCAACTCTTGGGCATTAGCTGCAACTGGCTTTGGGATTTCTTGATCAATGAAATCCTTCAAGCCATTGTCTTCTAATATAGCCTCCATTCTATCTTTCCATGCTATGTAATTTGAGTTGCCTTCCAATGCATACTTGAGTCTCAAGCCATAGAACTCCATTGACCAACATGAAATATGATATGAATTCGATTTACACCTGCAACCCCGAACTTCAAACTTTGAATTCTATTCTCAGTATATTGTTCACAACTCTAATAACCTTTGCTCTGATACCATGTAGAAATTCTCACTGTATATTAACCTAATAATGCAATATAACTAAAGTAAAATACTTTAACCTACTTCTACAATCAATTTCCGGAAGCTTCAAAAGATTTGAGCAAGATAAAGCTGAACACATATAACCAGAAGAAGAATCAATGCACATGAAACGCAAAAGAATACTCAGGGGAAAGCCTCAGCTAAAAAACCCACTATTTGTATTATCATACAAGTTGAAAATATCTCAAAATTACACAAAGCCTTAGCTCTCACAGCTAGCCAACTCTCAGTAAAATCATCATAGATGCTCACAAGAAAAATAGACTTCTCATAAACCTTGTCCTCTGCTCTCCAAGCTCCTATTTCCTTGCGGAGTTTCTCCTAGGTGATCCTCCTATTACCAAGTGGAACACTAATCACTCACACTGATCTCACACCCTGTAAAACTACGCAATCTTCAAAGAATTATTCCTTCTGCATGCATGAGTTTTCTTTATAGAAAAACACATGTAACTGATAGTACGTTGTCCTTGACATTTAGTTCAATTAGATCTTTCTCAAAATAGACATGCATGATTTACTGATGAGGGAATATTCAGTTATATAGAGTACATTGGTTGAGTGCATGCATGCATTAACTGACTGATAACTCACAATTAGTTCCTCAACCAGTTTGGAACTAATTTAACTGGACTTAACTCAGTAAACTGAGCTAACCAACTACAACTCAAATATAACTTAATCTTATCTCCTTAATTAAGGGATTATCTCCTTAATTTAAGGGATAAATGTTGCATGACTTCAAAAAGACTTCTAACTTGAATTTCTCCAACTAATTAACTCAAGATGAATTAATTAATTATTTTCAAGCAGCTGGTGAGACTAAATTTGAATTTTAATTCACAATTTTAATTCAAGGAAAAATTAAAATTGGAATATTCTTGTTGCCACATTTCAAAAATGGGTAGATCTCCAAAACCGACACAACTTATCTAGACTAAGGGTAGAAAACCCTTTTAACTTTAGACATCTTCACAAAATGTGGAGACTTTACATTTATTTACACAAAATTTGAGCCCTCTGCCCCAAAACTTGGGTGTTTAACCCAAAAATTGGACCTGTTACCAATAGGCCCCCAACACAAAGATGGTGAATCGCCCCTTGAGTCACTCAGCTGGTGCGGAGATATTGTCACGGAGACCTCCTAGCTTGACCTAGATAATTGCTACGTTGGCAGTGCATTGTGTTGCCTCCTGCTTCAGCTCCTCAACCAATTGTCCTATCACTAACCCTGCACTAGCAGTTTGTAGCTTCTGTTGTGTCTCCTGCAGACTGGACAAATTGCCTTCAATGGTAGTCGTGATCTCATAGGCCTCATCTAACCAAGGCTTCAAGCGAGCCTTTAGCATGGCTTCCTTGTACTACAATGGGTCTACCTATTCCTTCAGTGCCTTGGCCTCCTGCAACTTTGCGAGCCTTTGGGTGATGACAATAGTACACATTATTGCCTTAACCTCATCATATCATTGTTGTAGTTCCCATGCTTCTGTCTCAATCCTCTCTACATTGGGCTCCTCTTGTAGGCTGGTGAGGACCTCAAGTTGTTAGAAAATTATATATTATGGAGCAATGGAACACTTAAAATATTGCAAAAATATAAACACAGAAAACACATAAAACTAGAGAGACATAAATATACATGGTTCAACCAGTTTGGGCTACATCCACCCTGAACAGCTAGTCCTTCCTTTCTATTATCCATCAAAATGAAGAGACACAACCTACAGTAGATCCACTTTAATATCCTCTGTTTTCTCTCACAGTCTCACCTCTTTGTTTCTCGCTCGAAGAATACACATCTATTACACAGCCTCAAATACAATGCCCTCATACAAAGAAAGGGGTTGTCTTCTAGGGCACAAAACCCTAAATTAAACATAAGCTATACCATCAGATCATATGCCTAATGAACAACCTAGATTGACCAGAAATTACTATACTTTTACAAGGTAATTTTACGTCTGTTTTTAGCTTCGGCGACGTTGCCCCTGAAACCCCCACCGAGGGATCACTGGCCCCTAGACCTCCCCAACTGGGGGTGATCAGCCCCCCCAAACCCCCGTGGGGGTGAAAAGTCCTCCCTCGCACCCCCTGCCTTGCGTGGATGGGCGTAAAAACTTCCTAGGGTATACATCTGGCTAAAACAAAAACCTCTAAACAATCATGCTCCATACTCAACAATCTCCCACTTGGAGAATGATTGTATCAACTCCACCGATGCTTCATTTGTTGGAAAATGACTCCTCTTTGGACCTGGTTGTTTCTCATCTTCATCGTCATCCTTGAAGACCAATTGAAACTAAGCATATTCTTAGTTTCTCCCTAGTTACAACTTTTGTTAGCATCTCTACAGGATTCTAGCTAGTTTGTATCTTTTCCAGCTTCAACTCTCCATCTTCCAACACTGATCGTACCAAATGGTACTTGAGTTGTATGTGTTTAGTACTGGAATGAAATGCTAAGTTCTTTGCAAGATGAATGGCACTTTGGCTATCACTGTATAACGTGCCCATATCATGCTCCTTACCCAATTCACCCATAAACCTTTGTAACCAAATCATTTCTTTACTAGCCTCTGTAGCAGCAACATACTCTGCTTCTGTTGTTGAAAGTGCAACAACACTTTGGATTTTTGAAACCCAAATGACAACTATTCCACCTACAGTAAATAAATATCCTATAGTGCTCCTCCTATTATCTCTGTCACCTACCATTTCTACATCAACATGTCCCTATAGAGGAATGTTTGAACCACCAAAGCATAATGCTTGATTTGTGGTACCTTTCAAATATCTGAGAATCCATTTCACTGCCATCCAATGTTCCTTTCCTAGATTGTTCATGTACCTGCCTACAACTCCCATTGCATGTGCAATATCAGGACTTATGTCGACCATTGCATACATTAAGCTTCCAACTGCTGATGCATATGGAACTTTAGACATATAATCCATGTCGTCTTGGTTCTTTGGGCACATTTCCTTACTAAGTTTGAAATGGCTAGCAAAAGGTGTACTAACTAGTTTTGCATTGTGCATTTTAAATCTTTTCAACACCTTTTATATGTACTCATTCTGAGACAATGTTAATTTGTGATTTTTCCTGTCTCTAGTTATTCTCATACCAAGGATTTGTTTTGCAGCTCCCAAATCCTTCATTGCAAATGAATTTTCCAATTTGCTTTTGAGCACATTTATTTCCTACATGTTAGCCCCTACAACAAGCATGTCGTCCACATACAATAACAATATAATATAGTTGCCATCATTTTGCTTTTTCAGATAAACACAATGATCAGAGTGACATCTAGTATAACCTTGTTCAGACATAAACTTGTCAAGTTTTAGATACCACTGCCTTGGAGCCTGTTTTAAGCCATATAAGCTCTTCTTCAACCTGCACACTAGTTTCTCCTTCCATTTTACCTCATATCCTTGTGGTTGCTGCATATATATCTCTTCCTCCAAATCCCCATGGAGAAAGGATATCTTTACATCTAACTGCTCAAGATGCAAATCTTCAACTGCTACTAGACTTAAAATAGTTTTGATTGAAGTCATTTTAACAACAGGAGAATAAGTTCATCAAAATGAATACCTTTCTTCTGTGCAAACCCCTGCACCACAAGTCTAGCTTTGTACCTCTGTTTTCCTCCATCTTCTTCCTTCAACCTATAAACCCATTTATTCTTCAATGTAGTTTTTCCTGCAGGCAACCTGACTAAGTCCCAAGTCTAGTTATGCATTAAGGAGTCCATCTCTTCCTCCATGGCTACCTCCCACTTCTTCCTTCTTTCAACCTACATTACTTCTTCATAACATTCAGGTTTACCAGAATCAATCAACAATAAATAATATAATGAAGGAGAGTATTGTTCGGGAGGTATACTTATCCTGGTAGATGTTCTAACACCACTTTCAAGTGTTTGGGGTGTCTGTTTCTATTGTGGTGGTTACTGTTGTTGTGGTTGTTGATTATTCAGGCACCTTTACTTTTTCAGTGATCTCATCAAGAACTGTGTATTCCTTGTTTTCCTTTTTCTTTTTCTTGTCCTGCAACTGATTCTTATACAAGACCTTTTCATTGAATATTACATTTTTCTCCTAATGATTTTGTGATTTTTGTAATCATATAAGTGATAACCAAAATCATTAACACCATATCCAATAAAGGTACATTTCTTTGATTTTCCCTCAAGCTTTGTTCTATTTTCTTTATTAATATGGACAAAGGCCTCACAACCAAAAAGCTTTAAAAAGGAGTAGTTTACCTTTTTACTTGTTCATGCTTCCTCTGGAACATCACCATCCAAGGAAATTGAAGGCCCTCTATTTATTAGATAAACAATAGTATCCACGGCATCTGCCCAAAATTATAAAGGAAATCATGCATGCAATCTCATGCACCTTGCACGCTCCATGATTGTTCTATTCATCCTTTCTAACACACCATGTTCTTGTGGTGTTCTTGGAGCTATCTTCTCTCTGTGAATTTCATGCTCTGAATAG
This sequence comes from Pinus taeda, assembly GCA_000404065.3. Classification (NCBI taxonomy): domain Eukaryota; kingdom Viridiplantae; phylum Streptophyta; class Pinopsida; order Pinales; family Pinaceae; genus Pinus; species Pinus taeda. The sequence goes on from APFE031527512.1 coordinate 32,383, forward strand.
TACCTATCAAACTCTTTGCTGCAATATTAACCCCCATTGTCTGATCTGAGACACTTCAATTTCTTCCTTTCTCAATCTCAACCAAAGATTTCCATTTCTTGAAAGTATAAAATACATCAAATTTTCTCTTAATACAATAAATCCATGTTTTTATAGTTGCATCGTCAATAAAAGTAACATAATAGCTAGAGCCACTGAGAGATGATACCTGAGCAGGTCCCCATACATCTGTATGCACAAGCTCTAAGTTTTTGCTCTTCTTTTCTTTCCCAACTCTAAGAAATCTGACTCTCTTCTGCTTTCCATAAATGAAAGTCTCACAGAAGTCCAAATCAACATTCTTCAAACCCAACAACAAATACCTTGAGTGAAGAATCTTCATCCCCTTTTCACTCGTGTGTCCGAGCCTATGATGCCATAATGTTGCATTTGTTCCTTTGGAAGTTAAAGCATTCACAAAGTTAGAAATACCATTGCATAAATACAATGTACCAACCTTTTCACCTTTTTCTATTACTAGGGCTCCTTTGGTGACCTTCCAAGCTTTATCAGTGAAAGTTGTCACAAAACCTCCACTGCCTAACTACCCTGTTGAAATTAGATTTTTCTTCAGATCTGGAACATGCCTTACCTCCTTTAGTAGCAATTGGTTTCCATTCTGCTATTTTACAAGAACCTTACCCCTTCCAACAATTTTACAGGGTTTATCATCACCTAAACAGACTTGTCCAAAATCTCCTTGAACATAGTCATGAAAATATTTCTTATCAGGTGTGGCATGGAATGAGGCCCCTGAATCTACCACTGAGGAATCAATAATATTTTCGAAAGAAAGAATCAAAACATCCTGTGAAACTTCACCTGTCACATTTGCTTCATGGTTTTTTTCTTGCTATGCATCTCCTTCTATTCCCTTCCAAGATCGAAAATATTTCTTTAGGTGTCCTTTGTTTCCCAATTTCCAACACACTATCCCCAATCTGAACTTGGATCTTCCTTTCCTTGATTTACTACGACATCCTGAGCTCTTTCCTCTTTCCATTTTTCTTCCCCTAGACTCTACACTCAAAGCATTACCCTATGTCTCACTGGAGCTTTTACGTCGCATTTCCTCACTAAGGATAGCACCAAAAGCATCATAAAACTTTAAAGTATTAGATCCAGAAATAGAGTTACTAATGGCCATTACTAAACCATTCCAACTTTCTGGCAATCAGCACAAGAATAACAAATCTCTAACTTCATCATCAAAGTTTACCCCTATAGAACATAATTGACTTGTAATGGAATTAAAATCATTTAAATGGTCTGTAACAGATCCACCTTCTGACATCTTCATATTAAATAGCTATTTCATAAGAAATAACTTGTTTGAGGCCAAGGGTTTTTCATATAGTTTCTCATTTGCTTTAATCGAACTCTTTGTCATTGTTTCCTTCAAAATGTTGAAGGTGACTGATGCTGCAAGGCACAACCATACTATTCCAAGTGCCTTTCTATTGAGAAGGTTCCATTCTTCATCTGTCATACCCATCGGCATCTTTGCTTTTCCACCCAATGGTAGGTATAGATCTTTCTGATATAGATAATTTTCCATCTGCATCTTCCACAGCAAGAAGTTTTGGCCGTTAAATTTTTTGACCCTAAACAACCATATTCTTCCATTGCTCCCACTCGAATGAGGAACCCTTCTTTCCTGCACGTTTATCAGGCAAATAGACCTTCGGCTTTAATACCAGTTGTTAGAAAATTATATATTACAGAGCAATGGAACACCTAAAATATTGCAGAAATATAAACACAGAAAACACATAAAACCAAAGAGACATAGATATATGTGGTTCACCTAGTTTGGGCTACGTCCACCACGAACAATCAATCCTTCCTTTCTATTATCCAACGAAATGAAGAGACACAACGTACAGTAGATTTGTTGTAATATCCTCTATTTTTTCTCACAGTCTCACCTCTCTGTTTCTCGCTCGAAGAATACACTTCTATTACACAGCCTCAAATACAATGCCCTCATACAAAGAGAGGGGTTGCCTTCAAGGGCACAAAACCCTAAACTAAATATAAGTTCTACCATTAGATCATCTACCTAATGAACGGCCAGATTGACTAGAAATTACTATACTTTTACAAGGTAATTTTACATCTATTTTTAGCTTTGGGGGCGCTGCCGCCGAAACCCCCACCAGGGGACCACTGGCCCCTAGACCTCCTAGCTAGGGGGGGATCGGCCCCCCTGGACCCCCGCAAGGGGGACAACTCCCTTGGATGTGGAGGTGTGTACAAACTTCCTGAAGTATACATCCAGCTAAAATAAACACCTCTAAACAATCATGCTCCATACTCAACATGAGTGACTGCTTAAAAAGTGTTGTGCACACCGTCACTACACTTGCTACCACCACTACCACATTTTCCACAACACTCATGTGTTGCTCCCTAACTTCCAGTGGAGTTGAAGGCTAGGCCTTCAACTTCAACTCTGCCATATTGAGATTCAACTCTAGCTGAACCTTGGCCAACTCTGTGCATGCATCACGCATTCCCGCAGCGAGTTTTCAAACACGCACATCAACTAGCTTAGCCTTAGGGATGTCTATCTCTAGGATAGTTTGACATTCTTCATCCACAAACTTAGTGAGGTGTTGATTTTTATCTATGAGATCGGACACAAGGTTGATGGTAGAGTCATGTTGTATAGCCATCTGAGCATTGTTGACCTTTTCCTTGTTGATCACCTGCAAAGCATGGTGATCGTTGGCCCAAAGTTCAGTGATCACACCATCCTGTAAAAGCTAAATCACTTTGCTAAGAACACTACCAGATTAAGTCCCATGCCCTTGAGTGCACCGATAGTGGTCTGTCAGCGTCAGTCACCATTGTCAATGCTCTGTCTGGCAGTACTATGGCTCGAGGGTCCCTAGCATGTGGCATCTCTACAGCTTCTGAGGTACTAATGGCCACACTAGTGGGTGTCATGCTGGTCTGCATGTGCAATACATGGATCTGCAGCTCACACAGACTCCTCTGAATAGTGCCCAACGCATACTGTTGTTGCTACTCGAACTGTTGTAGCAGTTTTGTGGTTGCAGCCCACACTGTATCCCCGATATTGTTCAAATCCCCATCTATCAGGGTGATCAAATCCAGAGATGTCTTTCTTGCTTTGGACTTCTTCCATGGCCTTACCTTTTCTAGACCCCTGGTGTGATTGATATGGAATAGAGTCATTTCCAGTTCTGCTCCCCCCTACTTTGTTGATTCGTCCGCCTCTTCCTCTATCTTTAGTGAGGGTGATTTCTCTTTGTCATAGCCACTCTCCTATCCTCTTGCATGTCTACTTGTCTCCAGCACGGAAGTGTGCTTTGCCTTAGCCTTAGCATCAGCCTCCTTTCTCCATTTCACGGCCAGCTACTCCATCTTCAACTTGACTTCTTCCTTCTTCCGCTACACAATGGTCTGGCTATATCCCAGAGCCAAGTCCAAGGAAGTGTGCCACTCTGCCAGCCAGCTGTCGAGGACTGCATCAATCATCTCATCTATCACCAAGTATGGAAATTTGTGCCAATTCTGCTCGAGGTCCTTTCGTTCCCTTATTGAGACATGGTGGAAATCAACCTTGAATTCCAAGTACTCTTGAATTCTGTCAGAATTTGTAGGTGACAACCGTGACTTGTGGTTGATGGCCATGTGCATGCTCATCTCCATCAAAGTCAAAAAGGTTTTGTTGTCTTTTATCCTCTGAGGATCCTTAGCTCCCCATAGCGAAGCGTACTTTGTGGCCTTTGGTAGGTCTAGCACAACTGAAGGGAGATGATTGTCTTTAGGTAGCTCGCCTATTACCAGCACTATGAACAACAAGAGCCATACATAGTGAAATGTCTTACTGAGATCCTCTGCCTCGTGGTAGTTTGTGAGGAACTTACCAGAGAGGTAGCGTGACCAATTAAATTGAACCCACTCTGCAAATTGGGACACCAAAGCTATGACTGATGCTGGCACTTCATTTACGCGACACTTCCACATGACCTTCCCTGCTAAGAGTTCTGTGGCTACTTTGACCATCGAGTCATAAATTCTTGAGATGGCGTAGATATGGAGCGTCTTCACTAACTTGAACCTTTCCTTCATGGCCTCCATGAGGACATGCTCGCCAGTCTCTCCAACAAATGCCATGGATGGATTCTCCCCTGTGTATGACAGCTGTTTGATCCTATGGATCAGTATATCAATGATGGTATTGGCTCCTCAAGCCATAAACACCCACCATGTACCAAGCATAGTAGCTACTTTATTACCACCATTGTGATGGGTGTGTGATTGTAATGCAGTACCTAAAGGAGGTTGAACAACCCTACCTTATCCACGCCTCTTAATCACTTCCTTGGTTCCAACGCGGTCACTCCCATGGTTTTGTGGAACACGAGGTGCATGAGTTGATTTGTTGCTAGGTGAGGAAACCTCTCTATGTCCGATAAATCCCAGTCTTCTAATTTCAAAAGGGGGACCCACCCCAAGCGCAGTCCTTTAAACACTATTTGGTCCAGTAAGAGGGGTGTATGTAAGGTGACCTTACTCTCGTCAATATCTTTAGGCACCTTGGTCTTTCCCTTGCATAGAGGAATGTACTCAAGCAGCTTAGTGATGGGTTCAAACCCCACAATTTTGACATCCTCCATTTTGCACCCCAACATCCTCATCATCCATTGTTATCTCCTCAAACTCCTCTTCTTTCAGCTCTAGGTTAATTGTCTTGCCCTTTTCCTGTGCAGTGGGATTAACCTTCCAGGGGTGTTTACTGGGAGATGAACACACCGGTTGCGATGGCGCGGCCTATTTTCCCTTCTTGATATTGGGACCCTTCGTGGTTGGGGTAGGCCTTGGCCTAGGAGTTTGAGGAGAATTTGGTACTTTAGCTGGTTTCTCTATAGGTGCATCCTCTGGGGTAGCTCTTTCTACTGCCATGGCCACCTCTAGGATAGCTCCCTGTTATAGACATATTTGGGCACTGCAACCCTGATCAGATAAGTCCATAAACCAAGGGCCTATAAACCCCTAAAAGTGTTGTTTCATACCTTAAAGGAACAAGGTGAACTGATTACATCATTTCCCAGAAGTTCTCCCTAAAAACTGCTCAGAACTGGTCAAAACTGGACCATACAGACTGCTCCATGCTAAGGGTGTGATGCATATCACCTGTTACGCATAGAGTGTGTGATGCATACTGAAAATCCCTTTTGTAGGGTGTGATGAGTGAGAGCAGACAAATGGCAGAGGAAATTTGCTAGGTGGAAACCCAGAGAATCTTCTAGAAACTACTCATTTGACACTTTCCTCTCTGAATTCACCCAAGGATGAGTAAGAGATCATGAAATCTCCAAGTGGAACCAAGAAATATCAGAGAAATGACACTAATCAAAATCCCAGAAGCTGGCGCACCCCCTACAAATATCTATCTATGGATCCCTCATCCTAGAGATCCAGAGGCTGGAATTTTGTATTTTATATGGAAGTGATATTGGTTTCTCTCTGAAGCATTGTATTGTTGGGTGATGTAGTCTTTTCATGAGGTGAAGAGGGCTTTCATGCTAGGAGGATGGTGCTGGATTAGACAGCTAGGTTGTAATCCTCTCTTCTACTACTTCTATCAAAAAAGCTATTTGAGTTTTCCTCCATATACTTGTATATATCTGAATCTTCTATTTTTGTATGCATTTGTATGGTTAATGTACATCTGATCCTATATTGTTTATGGTTATAGATCTCTAAGCTTTGATGGTATTCTGCTGCTTTGATTCTATAGGTGCTCTTTGAAGTAGGACAAGTGAGAAAAGATTGGAAAAAGCTCTATCAAAGGAGAGAGGAAACAAGCAAGGAGCCAAGCGAAATACTGAGGTTGGTACTCTCTACTTCTCTCTCATCTATCTCTCATAAAGGAAAACACAAGTTGCTTTGGTTTGTTTGTTCCTAAGATAGCTACCCATCTTAGTGGGACTAGCAGCTCTAAATGGACACTAGTTTTCCCGTAAACAAAATGGCGACCCCACCCAGGGACTGTTTCGACATAATGGTCTGTTCCTATTTGTTCATCTGGAACCTTATATGGAATTTCTTATGTTGAGTCTCAGCAAATTGATCCTTCACAACAGTATCAATTTGGCAGTCTAGTCTCCAAAGACCAATTTACCCTTTTAACACTAGATTGCCACCATATGGGGGGAAATATGCCTTTTCATTGTTCCCTCTGGGAGAGCAACCATATGAGAGTTCACAACAAAATTCGGGTCAAGCTAGAATTACATCTAGTGGTTGGATACCAATATTGCGTTAGCAGCCAAGAGTTGTATATTCAATGCAACAAAATCAACCTGTGTTGAACATTCCCACTATACCGGCTATTGCGATGGTGTCGCAAGTACAAGTGCTACCTGTTGTATGTCAACCTCAATTATCTCAGGTCGTAATACAATAGCCTCTTGTCTCCGCAACTCAATCACAACTGTCGATTAATGGCTCCTTAACTGAAGCGACTCAGGCTCAAATGGGTCCTATCACCCCTCATCTTGGTCAAACATCTAGTATTGGACAACAGTGAATGGTCTCACAAAAATAGCTTATGCAATATCAACAACTGCAATTCCAGCAAGCTTACCGAGGACCTGAGCAACAAAGCTTTGTGGGTAATGGGCAACCGTATATTCAAAACGGTTATCAACAATCATATTATATTGGTTATGCCCATCAACCTTATCAAAATTATCAGCATCAAATACATTATGCTGGTATGCAAAGACCCACTGCTTAGGCGATCCCATCTTATCCTAGGTATGCTTTTCCAAACCTGAATCAATGGTTGCCTTTTGTGGTGACTTTAGAATTACCAGATCTGAATTGGCTAACAAATGATCCAATTGCTTACACCCCTTAGTGGCCAGTGATTCCTCATAAACTTCCATAAGATATTCCTAAATTTAATGGAAATTTGAGTGAAGATCCATCGAATCATGTGATGACCTTTCATCTGTGGTGTTCGTCCAACACTCTCAATGATGATTCGATTAGGCTTCACCTTTTTCAGCGAACGTTAACTGGTCCAGTAGCAAAATGGTACATCGAATTTCCTAGAGCCTCCTTCGATAACTTCAACACCCTCACCACCACCTTATTAACCAATTTTCAGCTACCCGTAAGGTATGAAATAGTAACGAAGCTTCTTACCAATTTTAAGCAGACAACAACCACTCACATATCTGATCACATTCATGAGTGGTGGCATCGTCATTGAATGGTAAAGACATATGTTCCTGCTCAGCTCCTAGCTGAATGGTTTATTAAGTCATTGTTACCTTATATTACAGAAGATGTGGCTAACGAAGGAGTCGTCACTGAAGAGCAAGTGAATGCTCGTGCACAATATCTAGACTTGATCTATACTCAGTCTGGCATGCTCTATGACAAAATTCCTAATTCTCCTAGACCAGAGTCTTCTGTTCCTCCTCCTCCTAAATCGAATAGGGACTCACATGTTGGCGAGGGTGTGATTGGCACCTCAAGTACGCAAACCGCAAGGGCCCCATTTGGTAAAGCCCTTGTAGTTTCCAAAAAAATGCAAATGACAAACTTCCTATCTCAGAGGTTAATGCCATGTCAACTGACAAAGGAAAAGAACTGAAGCAACTAGGGGGCAAGAAGAAAGGGAAAAGAAAAAAGAAGAAATAGGTTGATTCGTCTCTTGAAAAATATTCTGAAAACCCTTCTAGGAAAAATAAACCTAGTCATCCATGTTTTATTTGCGATGAGGACCATTGGACGAGAGATTGTCTACATAAAGCTGAGATTAAGAAGTTCTTTAAGATTTCAAAAACCTCAGCGGTATTGACTGATCCATTTCCAAACCCAGAAACCAATCTGGTTGCTAGCGACAGTGCTTCTCCATCCCAAGTGCTTATGTTGTCCATTTCAAAACAAAAAAATGATGCTTTGATATCGACAACGAATAAATATTATGGTAATCCACAGCTGTCAAACAACAAGGTTGTAGTTCAACCTAGTAGTTCGACAACAACTTCAACCAAAGTTGTGCCATCCATCATTCCTGAACTAATAATAAATCTACCAAAGGGAGTAGTACATAAATTGACATTTAATCCTCATGCTCATGCAGCACAAAATTATAATATAATAGAGGATCTGGCCCTATCGCCATCCACTATGTCGACGATTGAAGTAATCCAAAATTGCCCCTCCCAAAAGCAGGCTCTATTATCAGCAATAGGTGGGATTGACCCAACAGATTCCAATCTTGTGGCCTTTAATCCTAAAGGATACGAACCTCAGTCACCAGCTCAATTTGCTTTCCTCATACAAGTGAAAGCTCTCAACAAAACTGTTCATCGAACAATTATTAATGAGGGTGCATCCACATGAATTATGTAAATGCGTTACTAGAAAAATTTAGGCTCACCACCCTTATCAAGATCATCAACGACATTAAAAGCATTTGATGGACGAACATACACCCCGCACGGGATTTTAAGTAACTTGCAAGTTGAACTGGGGGGCAAGACAGTGGAAATTGATGTCGAAGTTATCGATGGAAACCTCAATTACAACATCATAATGGGAAGGCCCTGGATTTATGCTATGGTTGTTGTTGTGTCAACTTATTTTGGAAAGATTTCATTTCCCTTCCAAGGAGGAAATATAATCGTTGACCAACAAACCTTCCTCCCAAGTAGTTCACAAGTTAAGGGAATCATTCCAATGATCCATGGAAGCTCTCAATTGCTTCGAAATATTGGAGTAGGCCTCCTAAAATACCCTACCTTAATGGCTACTTTTGCCCTACCACCTCCAAATAATTTGGCAAAAGTGGCTGCAGTGGAAACCTGTCATATGATATCTTCTACATCATCAAATATTAAGAATAACTATGACCATTTTGATATTATGGGTCACCGAGGACAATTCTTATCTTGTATCGACCTCGTTACAAAATGAAACAAGGGTTATGAGGATAGTTCTTTTACTGTGTCAACCTCATTAAAAAATGAAACAACTCCCTTTTCAAATTGAGTCTTTGAATACAATATTGTAAAATCCAAGTCGATTCTTTCGAGGATCTCGAAGGTAAACCTTCATTCCAACCACTGTATTGAATGCAATGAAGCTTGGGGGGCATGCACCTCGATTTGCATCACTATGCTGGGCACATGCGAACTTATAACAAGCATAGTTTTTCGTTTCAAGCTTTTTTAAACATGAAAATAAATCTCGGAATATGTTATCGCTATACTTTCCATAAGGAGATATTTGTAATCATATAAGCAATAACCAAAATCATTGACACCATACCCAATAAAGGTACATTTCTTTGATTTTGCCTCAAGCTTTGTTCTATTTTCTTTATTAATATGGACAAAGGCCTCACAACCAAAAGGATTTAAAAAGGAGTAGTTTACCTTTTTACTTGTCCATTCTTCCTCTGGAAAACCACCATCCAAGGAACTTGAAGGCCCTCTGTTTATTAGATAAACAATAGTATCTATGGCATCTACCCAAAATTGTAAAGGCAATCCTGCATGCAATCTCATGCACCTTGCAAGCTCCATGATTGTTTTGTTCATCCTTTCTAACACACCATGTTCTTGTGGTGTTCTTGGAATTTTCTTCTCTCTGTGAATTCCATGCTCTGAATAGTACTTATCAAACTCTTTGTTTCAATATTCACCTCCATTGTCTGATCTGAGACACTTCAATTTCTTTCCTGTCTCAATCTCAACCAAAGCTTTCCATTTCTTGAAAGTATCAAATACATCAATTTTTTTGTTAATACAATAAATCCAAGTTTTTCTAGTTGCATCATCAATAAAAGTAACATAATAACGAGAGCCACCGAGAGATGATACCTGAGCAGGTCCCCATACATCTGTATGCACAAGCTCTAATTTTTCGCTCTTCTTTTCTTTCCCAACTCTAAGAAATCTAACTCTCTTTTGCTTTCCATAAATGAAATTCTCACAGATGTCCAAATCAACATTCTTCAAACCCGGCAACAAATACCTTGAGTGAAGAATCTTCATCCCCTTTTCACTCATGTGTCCGAGCCTATGATGCCATAATGATGCATCTGCTCCTTTGGAAGTTAAAGCATTAACAGAGTTAGAAATACTATTGCATAAATACAATGTACCAACCTTTTCACCTTTTGCTATTACTAGGGCTCCTTTGGTTACCTTCCAAGCTTTATCCGTGAAAGTTGTCACACAACCTTCACTACCTAACTACCCTATTGAAATCTGATTTTTCTTTGGATTTGGAACATGCCTTACCTCCTTTAGTAGCAATTGGTTTCCATTCTGCTATTTAACAAGAACGTTACCCCTTCCAAAAATTTTAAAGGGTTTATAATCACCCAAATAGACTTGTCCAAAATCTCCTTGAACATAGTCATGAAAATATTTCTTATCAGGTGTGGCATGGAATGAGGCCCCTGAATCTACCACCCAGGAATCAGTGATATTTTCTAAAGAAGGAATCGAAACATCTTGTGAAACCTCACCTGTCACATTTGCTTCATGGTTGTTTTCTTGTTGTGCATCTCCTTCTTTTCCCTTGTAAGATCGACAATATTTCTTTAGGTGTCCTTTGTTTCTGCATTTCCAGCACACTATCCCCAATCTGGACTTGGATTTGCCTTTCCTTGATTTACTGTGACATCCTGAGCTCTTTCCTCTTTCCATTTTTCTTCCCCTAGACTCTACAATCAAAGCATTACCTAATGTCTCACTAGATATTTTTCGTCGCTTTCCTCGCTAAGGATAGCATCAAAAACATCATCGAACTTTAAAGTACTAGATCCAGAAACAGAGTTACTAATGGCCATTGCTAAACCATTCTAACTTTCTGGAAATGAGCACAAGAATAACAAAGCTCTAACTTCATCATCAAAGTTTACCTCTACAGAACATAATTGACTTGTAACAGAATTAAAATCATTTAAATGGTCTGCAACAGATCCACCTTCTAACATCTTCATATTAAATAACTGTTTCATAAGAAATACCTTGTTTGAGGCTGAGGGTTTTTCATATAGTTTTTGCAACACCTTAATCGAACCCTCTATCGTTGTTTCCTTCGAAATGTTGAAGGCGACTGATGATGCAAAGCACAACCATACTATTTCGAGTGCCTTTCTATCGAGAAGGTTCCATTCTTCATCTATCATACCCATCGACATCTTTGTTTTTCCACCCAATCGTATGTATAGATCTTTCTGATATAGATAATCTTCCATTTGCATCTTCCACAACAAAACGTTTTGGCCATTAAATTTTTCAACCCTAAACTTACCATCTTTTGCCATTTCTCCCACTCGAATGAGTAACCCTTCTTTCTTGCGAGTTTATTAGGAAAATAGACCTTCGGCTCTAATACTAGTTGTTAGAAAATTATATACTACGGAGCAATGGAACACCTAAAATATTGCATAAATATAAACACAAAAAACACATAAAACCAGGGAGACATAGATATATGTGGTTCACCTAGTTTGGGCTACGTCCACCCCGAACAGCCAATCCTTCCTTTCTATTATCCAACAAAATGATGAGACACAATGTACAGTAGATTCACTGTAATATCCTCTATTTTTTCTCACAGTCTCACCTATTTATTTCTCACTTGAAGAATACACATCTATTACACAGCCTCAAATACAATGCCCTCAGACAAAGAGAGGAGTTGCCTTCTAGGGCACAAAACCCTAAACTAAACATAAGTTCTACCATCAGATCATCTACCTAATGAACGACCCAGACTGACTAGAAATTACTATACCTTTACAAGGTAATTTTACATCTGTTTTTAGCTTCCAGCGTTGCCCCCAAAACCCCCGCCGAGGGACCGTTGGCCCCCAGACCCCCCAGCCGAGAGGGATTGGCCCCCTCGAACCCCTGTAGGGGGGTCAAGTCCCCTTCATGTGGAGGGGTGTACAAACTTCCTAAAGTATACATCCGACTGAAATAAAGACCTCTAAACAATCATGCTCCATACTCAACACGAGTGACTACTCAAAAAGTGTTGTGCAGATCGTCACTACACTTGCTACCACTACTACCACATGTGCCACAACACTAACGTGTTGCTCCCTAACTTCCAGTGGAGTTGAAGGCTGGGCCTTCAACTACAACTCCGCCATATTGAGATTCAACTCTAGTTGAACCTTCGCCAACTCTGTGCATGCATCACGCACTCCCGCAACATGTTTTCAAACACGCACATCAACTAGCTTAGCCTCAGGGATGTCTAGCTCTAGGACAGTCTGACATGATCCATCCACAACCTTAGTGAGGTGTTGATTCTTATCTATGAGGTCAGACACAAGGTTGATGGTAGAGTCATGCTATATAGCCATCTGAGCATTGTTGACCTTTTGCTCATTGATCACCTGCAAAGCATGGTGTTCATGGGCCCAAAGTTTGGTGATCACACCATCCTGTAAAAGCTAAATCACTTCACCAAGAAGCACTACCATATTAAGTCCCACACCCTTGAGTGCACTAACAACGGATCTATCAGCGTCAGTCACCATCATCAATGCTCCGGCTAGCAGTACTATGGCTCAGGGGTCCCTAGTGCACGGCATCTCTGCAGCTTCTGTGTTGGTAATGGCCACACTAGTGGGTGCCATGTTGCTCTACATGTGTTAGGCATGGATCTTCAGCTCACGCAAACTCCTTTGAATAGTGCCCAACACCTACTGCTGCTGCTACTTGAACTATTGCAGTAGTTCTGCGGTTGCATCCCACACTGTATCCTCGATATCGTTCAAATCCCCATCTATAAGGGTGATAAAATCCAAATATGTCTTTCTTACTTTGGATTTATTCCATGACCTTATATTTTCTAGACCCTTGGTGTGCTTGATATGGAATAGAGTCATTTCCATGTCTGCTCCCCCCTTCTCTGTTGATTTGTCCGTTTCTTCCTCTGTCTTTGGTGAGGGTGATTTCTCTTTGTCATAGCCACTCTCCTCTCTTCCTGCCTGTCTGCTTTTCTCTAGCACGACAGTGTTCTTTGCCTTAGTCTTAGCATCGACCTCCTTCTTCCACTACACAACGGTCTTGCTAGATCCCACAACCATGTCCAAGGAATTGTGCCATTCTACCAGACAGCTGTCAAGGACTCCATCAATCATCTCATCTGTCGCCAAGTAGGGAAATTTGTGCCACTTTTTCTCGAGGTCCTTTCGTGCTCTTATTGAGATGTGGTGGAAATCGACCTTGAATTCCAAGTACTCTTGAATTCTGTCAGAATTGGTAGGCGACAACCGCGGCTTGCAGTTGATGGCCATGTGCATGCTCATCTCCATCAAAGCCAAAAAGGTTTTGCTGTCTTTTAACCTCCGAGGATCCTTAGTTTCACACGATGAAGTGTACTTTGTGGCCTCTAGTAGGTCCAACACAACCGAAGGGAGCTAATTGTCTTCAGGTAGCTTACCTACTACCAGCACTATGAACAACAAGAGCCATACATAGTGAAATGTCTTGCTGAGATCCTATGCCTTGTGGTAGTTTATGAGGAACTTACCAGAGAGGTAGCATGACCAATTAAATTGAACCTCCTCTACACATTGGGCCACCAAAGCTATGACTGGTGCTGGCACTTCATCTGCGTGACACTTCTACATGACCTTCCCTGCTAAGAGTTGTGTGACTACTTTGACCGTCGAGTCACAGATTCTTGAGATGGCGTAGCTACGCAGCTTCTTCACTAACTTGAACTTTTCCTTCATGGCCTCCATGAGGACATGCTGGCCAGTCTTTCCAACAAACGCCATGGATGGATTTTCCCCTTTGTATGGCAGCCGCCTGATCCTATGGATCAGTATATTAGTTATGGGTATTGGCTCCTCAAGCCATAAACACCCACCATGTACCAAGCATAGTAGCTGCTTGATTACCACCAATGTGATGGGCGTGTGATTTTAATGTGGTACCCAAAGGAGGTTGAGCAACCCTGCCTTATCCACGCCTCTTAACCACTTCCACAGTTCCAATGCGGTCACTCCCATGGTTTTGTGGAACATGCGGTGCATGAGTTGATTTGTTGCTAGGTGAGGAAACCTCTCTGTGTCCAATAAATCCTAGTCTTCTAATTTCAAAAGGGGGACCCACCCCAAGTGCAGTCCTTTAAACACTATTTGGTCCAGCAAGAGGGGTGTATGTAAGGTGACCTTACTCTCGTCAATGTCTTTAGGCACCTTGGTCTTTCCCTTGCATAGAGGAATGTACTCAAGAAACTTAGTGATGGGGTCAAACCCCACAATTTCTACATCCTCCATTTCCACCCCAACATCCTCATCATCCATTGTGATGTCCTCAAACTCCTCTTCTTCCAGCTTTAGGTTAATCGTCTTGCCCTTTTCCTGTGCAGTGGGCTTAACCTTCCGGGGGTGTTTCTTGGGAAATGTACACACCGATTGCGATGGTGCGACCTATTTTCCCTTCTTGATATTGGGACCCTTCGTGGTTGGTGTAGGCCTTGGCCTAGGAGTCTGAGGAGAATTTGGTACTTTAGCTGGTATCTCTATAGGTGCAGCCTCTGGGGCAGTGCTTTCTGCTGCCATGGCCACCTCTGGGATAACTCCCTATTATAGACATATTTGGGCACTGCAACCCCAATCACATATGTCCATAAACCAAGGGCTTATAAACCCCTAAAAGTGTTGTTTCATACCCTAAAGGAACAAGGTCAACTGATTACATCATTTCCTAAAATTTCTCCCTGAAAAACTGCTCAGAACTGGTCAAAACTGGACCATACAGACTGCTCCATGCTAAGGGTGTGATGCATCTCACCTGTTACGCATAGAGGGTGTGATGCATACTAAAAATCCCTTATGTAGGCTATGATGAGTGAGAGTAGACAAATGGCAGAGGCAGTTTTTTAGGTGGAAACCCAAAGATTCTTCTAGAAACTACTCATTTTACACATGCCTCTCTGAATTCGCCCAGGGATGAGTAAGAGATCATGAAATCTCCAATTGGAACCAAGAAATATCAGAGAAATGACACTAATCAAAAACCCAGAAGCTGGCTCACCCCCCTACAAATATCTATCTATGTATCCCTCATCCTAGAGATCCAGAGGCTGGAATTTTGTATTTTGTAAGGAAGTGTTGTTGGTTTCTCCGTGAAGCATTGTATTGTTGGGTGGTGTAGTCTTTTCATGAGGTGAAGAGGGCTTTCATGCTAGGAGGATGGTGCTAGATTAGACAATTGGGTTGTAATCCTCTCTTCTACTACTTCTATCAAAAAAGCTATTTGAGTTTTCCTCCATATACTTATATATCTCTGAATATTGTATTTGTGTATGGAAATGTATGGTTAATGTAAATCTGATCCTATATTGTTTATGGTTATAGATCTCTATTCTTTGATGGTATTCTGCTGCTTTGATTCTACAGGTGTTCTTTGAAGTAGGACAAGTGAGAAAAGAATGGCAAAATCTCTATGAAAGGAGAGAGGAAACAAGAAAGGAGCCAAGCGAAAGACTGAGGTTGGTACTCTCTACTTCTCTCTCATCTATCTCTCATAAAGGAAAACACAAGTTGCTTTGGTTTGTTTGTTTCTAAGATAGCTACTCGTATTAGTGGGACTAGCAGCTCTAAATGGACACTAGTTTTCCCGTAAACAAAATGGCGACTCCACCCAAGGGCTATTTCGACAGTATGGTATGTTCCTATTTGTTCATCCAAAACCTTATTTGGAATTTCTTAGGTTGAGTCTCAGCAAATTGATCCTTCACAACAGTATCAATTTGGGCAGTCCGGTCTCCAAAGACCAATTTACCCTTTGAACAACGGATTGCCGCCATATGGGGAGCAGTATGCCTTTTCATTGTTCCCTCTGGGAGAGAAACCATATGAGAGTTCACAACAAAATTCGGGTCAAGCTGGAATTGCATCCAGTGGTTGGATACCAATACTGCGTCAGCAGCCAAGAGTTGTATATTCAATGCAAAAAAATCAACCTGTGTCTAACATTCCCACTATACCGGCTATTGTGACGGTGTCGCAAGTACAAGCGCTACCTGTTGTATGTCAACCTCAATTATCTCAGGTCGTAATACAATAGACTCTTGTCTCCACAACTCAATCACAACTGCCGATTAGTGGCTCCTTAACTGAAGTGACTCAGGCTCAAATGGGTACTATCACCCCTCATCTTGGTCAAACATCTAGTATTGGACAACAGCGAATGGTCTCACAAAAATAGCTTATGCAATATCAACAACTGCAATTCCAGCAAGCTTACCGAGGACCTGAGCAACAAAGCTTTGTGGGTAATGGGCAACCGTATATTCAAAACGGTTATCAACAACCATATTATATTGGTTATGCCCATTAACATTATCAAAGTTATCAGCATCAAATACATTATGCTAGTATGCAAAGACCCACTGCTTAGGCGATCCCATCTTATCTTAGGTATGCTTTGCCAAACCTGAATCAATAGTTGCCTTTTGTACCAACTTTAGAATTACCAGATCTAAATCGGCTAACAAACGATCCAATTGCTTACGTCCCTTGGTGGCCAATGGTTCCTCATAAAATTCCATCAAATATTCCTAAATTTAATGGAAATATGAGTGAATATCCATTGAATCATGTGATGACCTTTCATCTGTGGTGTTTGTCCAACACTCTTAATGATGATTCAATTAGGCTTCACCTTTTTCAGTTAACATTAACTAGTCTGATAGCAAAATGGTACATCGAATTTCCTAGAGCTTCGTTCGATAACTTTAACGCCATCGTCACCTCCTTATTAACCCATTTTCAGTTACCCATAATATATGAAACAGGAACTAAGCTTCTTACCAATTTTAAGTAGACAACAACCACTCACATATCTAATCACATTCATGAGTGGCGGCATTGTCATTGAATGGTGAAGACATATGTTCCTAATAAGCTCCTAGCTGAATGGTTTATTAAGTCATTGCTACCTTCTATTACAGAACATGTGGCTAAGGGAGGATTCGTCACTGAAGAGCAAGTCATTACTCATGCACAATATCTAGACTTTATCTATACTCAGTCTAGCACGCTCTATGACAAAATTCCTGATGCTCCCAGACCAATGTTTTCCATTCCTCCTCCTCCTAAATCGAATAGGGACTCACATGTTGGTGACAGTGTGATTGGCACCTCAAGTACGTAAACCACAATGACCCCATCTGGTAAAGCCCTTGTGGTTTCTAGTAAAAAGGCAAATGACAAACTTCCTGTCTCGGAGGTCAATTCCATGTCAACCGACAAAGGAAAATAACCGAAGCAACTAGGGGGCAAGAAGAAAGGGAAAAGAAAAAAGAAGAAATAGGATGATTCGTCTCTTGAAAAATCTTCTGAAAACCCTTCTAGGCAAAAGAAACCTAGTCATCCATGTTTTATATGCAATGAGGACCATTGGAAGAGAGATTTTCCACATAAAGCTGAGATGAAGAAGTTCTTTAGGAGTTCGAAAACCTCAACGGTATTGACTAATCCATTTGCAAACCTAGAAACAAATCTGGTTGCTAGCGACAATGCTTCTCCATCCCAAGTGCTTATGTTGTCCATTTCAAAATAGAAAAATGATGCTTTGATATCGACAAGGAATAAATATTACGGTAATCCATAGTTGTCAAACAACAAGGCTGCAGATCAACCTAGTAGTTCAACAACAACTTCAACCAAAGTTGTGCCACCCATCATTCCTGAACTAATAATAATCCGCCAAAGGGAGTAGTACACAAATTGACATTTAATCCTCATGCTCGAGCAGCACATAATTATAATATAGTAGAGGATCTAGCCCAATTGCCATCCGCTATGTCGACGCTTGAAGTAATGCAAAATTTCCCCTCCCAAAAGCAAGCTCTATTATCAACAATAGGTGCGATTGACCCAGCGGATTCCAATCTTGTGGCCTTTAATCCTAAAGGATATGAACCTCAGTTACCAGCTCAATTCTCTTTCCTCACACAAGTGAAAGCCCTCAACAAAACTGTTCATTGAACAATTATTAATGAGGGGGCATCTACATGCATTATGTCAATGAGTTACTAGAAAAATTTAGGCTCACCACCCTTGTCAAGACCATCAACGACATTAAAAGCATTTGATACACCCTGTACGAGATTTTAAGTAACTTACAAGTTGAACTGGGGGGCAAGACAGTAGAAATTGATGTCGAAGTTATTGATGGAAGCTTCCATTACAACATCGTACTGGGAAGGCCCTGGATTTATGCTATGGCTGTTGTTGTGTCAACTTATTTTAGAAAGATTACATTTCCCTTTTGAGGAGGAATTATATTCGTTGACCAACAAACCTTCCTCCCAAACAGTTCATAAGTTACGGGAAGCATTCCAATGATCCATGGAAGCTCTCAATTTCTTCGAAATATTGGAGTAGCTCTTAATGGGTACTTTTGCCCTACCGCCTCCAACGAATTTGGCGGAAGTGACTGCAATGGAAACCTGTCATATGATATCTCCTACATCATCAAATATTAAGAAGAAATCTGACCATTTTGATACTATGGGTCACCGAGGATAGTTCTTATCTTGTATAGACCTTGTTACAAAATGAAACAAGGGTTATGAGGATAGTTCTTTTACTGTGTCAACCTCATCAAAAAATGAAAGAAATCCCTTTCCAAATCGAGTCTTTGAATACGATATTGTAAAATCCAAGTCGAGTCTTTCGAAGATCTCAAAGGCAAACCTTCATTCCAGCCATCGTGTTGAATGTAATGAAGCTTGGGGGGCATGCACCTTGATTTGCATCACTATGCTGGGGGCATGCGAACTTATAACAAGCAGATTTTTTCGTTTCAAGCTTTTGTAAACATGAAACTAAATCTCAGCATATGTTATCGCATGGTTCAAGGTCATTAAAAAATGAACCCACGCTCGACCAGGTTTACGCGAAGTTCAAGCTCGTTAAAAAATAAACCTAGCAATGAGCATATGTTCCCCCAGAGTTTAAGCTCATTAAACAAAATGAACCCATCTTTCAATAAATGACCTTTGTGATCGCATCGCTATCAACTTTTGTGCCTTGTTCATGTTCCTACCATCACCTCCACTTTTTAGCCGATCATATGCTTCCACTTGATTGTTTATTCTTTTGAGGAACAGTTGCGATGAGTGATTCTTTTAGCTACCTTCTTTACACTGCCATGATTGAAAAGTTCCAAACCTCACTTGGAACTAGCTGCTAACTGAAAATATCACTCGTTCCTCAAAATGAGTCTCTTTTAAGCTCTTTTTAGACTCGTAAAATTTAAAAATATTTCCAAGCAATTGGCCTCTCCAACTTGTTAAAGTGATTGGAATTGCCATCCCTCCTCTTTATTTTAATCTTTTTGGACCTGAGGGATCATTATATAAAAAGATCGAGCGCTTGTCTTTTTCGGCTTGTTAAAGTGATCGGAAAAGTCATCCCTTTCGTATTATTTTATACTTTTTTGGACTTAAGGGATTATACTATGAAAAAGGATTATTAGATTTTCCTTTCCGTCTTTTTTTAAACTCTCTAAAACTAAAAAGGACCGAGTTATCTTTGTTGTTAAACTCATTAAAACAATAGAGACAAACTTGTCCATATGGAAAAGAGTGAGTTTCACTGTCACTAGGCTCGCTAAAACAAAGCGACAAGTTTTCCCGAAGGAAAAATTATAGAACAAGCATATGTTATCCTCCTCAAGCTTGAAAAAAATAAAGAGGTGTTGGTTAGAAATGACTAGGGAAAAATTGGGAAGAAAACTTGAAGAACTTTATTGGTAGCAGGTCGCTCTTGAACATGACACTTTCACTCCATCACCATGATTGAGTCGGGTTGGGTTATTCCGTTCACCGGTCATATCACCATTGGTCATCCATACCATCCATTTTTGGGGTTAACACTACCAATCCATTTCAGTGTCCCCAATATGTTCAAGAGGAGTCACTCAGAGAATTCACCAACCCAACTTATTCCTCATCCGCTGCAATACCTTCACGCTCCATTTTTCATGACCACCACCCTAAACCTTGTATCATCAGATCATTCCACAAAATTATTTGCTCCATTTCGTGTCGTAGATGTGGGATTCATTAAGGCCCTCCTACGACAGGTCACTTCTTGTTGACATCAGCTCATTATCCTTTTAGTAATTTGAAGCTTGCATGCCTCAATGGCATGTTTCTCACTTTCGGTGACAGGTTTACATCAATGTCCCTTCAGCCAAAATATTTTGCATGGTGTTCGACATCGACTCATGTATTCACACCACGTGAATTGTACTATAGTACCTTGAGGGTCATTATCATTATCGGTGATTCCTCTTGCACCTATTAATAGCCTACAACATTGGCTGGTTACTAGGCAATGTCTTTCCATGTTCGACATCAGTACATCTTTTCACATGGATTGACTTGTACTTCAGGTGAAGATTTAACGAGTTTGAAGATCTCTGATCTAGTTTCATCCATTTGGGCTACAATGTATTCAGGAAAATAAAGACATCAAATGTACTCCATAGCTGCACAGATAATCATCCAAGCTAAGGGATGATGGCTCTACCAGAATCATCAGTCTGCCACATAGACGATTGTGTCCTATGTACATGAAATGAATTTATAGATTGAGCATGGGAATGCCCACCTCAGCTAGATCATGAAAATATTATGAAGATAATGTATTGTATTGTATCTTATTACAGGTCACCTTCCAGTTCGAAAAACCTCGGATCCTCATGATAAATCATTTCACCTAACATCAGAAGCTTTATGGCCTCATGCTTTAGGGGGCAACTGTTATAGACATATTTGGGCACTACAACCCAAATCACATATGTCCATAAACCAAGGGCTTATAAACCCCTAAAAGTGTTGTTTCATACCCTAAAGGAACAAGGTCAACTGATTACATCATTTCCCAGGAGTTCTCCCTAAAAAACTACTCAGAACTAGTCAAAGCTGGACCATACAGACTACTCCATGCTAAGGGTGCAATGCATCTAACCTGTTACACATAGATGGTGTAATGTATAGTGAAAAGCCCTTCTTTAGGGTGCGATGAGTGAGATAAAACAAATAGTAGAGGCAGTTTGCTAGGTGGAAGCCTAGAGAATCTTCTAGAAACTATTCATTAGACACTTGCCTCTCTAAATTCGCCTAGGGATGAGTAAGAGATCATGAAATCTCCAAGTGGAACCAAGAACTATCAGATAAAAGGCACTAATGAAAATCCCAGACGCTGACTCACCCCCCTGCAAATATCTATATATGGATCCCTCATCCTAGAGATCTAAAGGCTGGAATTTTGTATTTTGTAAGGAAGTGTTGTTGGTTTCTCCGTGAAGCATTGTATTGTTGGGTGATCTAGTCTTTTCATGAGGTGAAGAGGGCTTTCATGCTCGGAGGATGAAACTAGATCAGACAATTGCATTGTAATCCTTTCTTCTACTACTTCTATCAATAAAGCTATTTGAATTTTCCTCCATATACTTGTATATCTCTGAATCTTGTACTTGTGTATGCATTTGTATGGTTAATGTACATCCAATCCTATATTGTTTATGGTTATAGATCTCTATTATTTTATGGTATTCTACTGCTTTGACTCGACAGGTGTTCTTTGAAGTGGGACAAGTGAGAAAAGAGTGGTGAAAGCTCTATCAAAGGAGAGAGGAAACAAGTAAGGAGCCAAGCAAGAGACTGAGGTTGGTACTCTCTACTTCTCTCTCATCTATCTCTCATAAAGGAAAACACAAGTTTCTTTGGTTTGTTTGTTTCTAAGATAGCTACCCATCTCAGTGGGACTAGCATCTCTGAAAGGACACTAGTTTTCCCATAAACACTCCCTCGGTTGTTGCTGCTTCAACGCTCATAGATCCAGTGGGTGTTGACATAATGTTATGTAATAACTCTTGATTTCCCTATGGTAATGTCTCAAACACAGAACTTGCTAGCAAAAGGTTGAAGGTTTCATAGTTCATGTGCGCTGAAGAGCTCAACAAACTTCTCAAAATGTCAAGTGTTTTTCGCTGGGCAGCAACCTGTAATTTATAAGCACTTTCAAATTCAAATTTGACCATTCCCCCCAAAACCTGTTATGAAACTAGCTCACAAAAAGATAGAAACGATAGATCAATGCCTCATAATTCTGCCTCTTCGAGGGGGAAACCTCCTTTACATTCCACAAATGAATAATTCTTGGATGATACAAATGACAAGACCTCCTTTCTATATATAGGAGTCTAAGGGGTCATAATATAATCAGAGCCAACATAAAAATAATAATGTAAGGGCACAATAATAATAATAGCGGGCTTGTATGGGGCACAATAATAATAATATGTGGACTACACGGGCACAAAAATATAATAAGGGGGTTGTACTAATAACAATAAGGGGCTAGACTAGTAGTATTGGGACCTATCATGCCCCTCTCCTTCAAAACGTTTTGTCCTCAATGCTTGAGTAGCTCTTGATGCTTCTGTATAAAATTATTGTCCTCCCATGTGGAATATTTAGCGGGTAAGTTCTTCCACTTTATGAGAAACTCTGAAATTGATTGATTTTGTAGCTGTCGATTTCTTTTTTCTGTGACTGCTCCAAGTTCCAAAATGGTTTTTCCTTCCTCATCAA
The DNA here is from genome assembly GCA_000404065.3 of Pinus taeda. Classification (NCBI taxonomy): domain Eukaryota; kingdom Viridiplantae; phylum Streptophyta; class Pinopsida; order Pinales; family Pinaceae; genus Pinus; species Pinus taeda. The sequence continues at coordinate 55,081 of APFE031527512.1, forward strand.
GTTCTAGCAATATTGTTTGAACTAGGATCTTCTGCAACTTTTTAATGGGTGGCCACACCTCTTTGTCTTTCTTCCATTCATCCCTTGCTACATTTATCCAATCTGGTTGGATAATAGAAATAGCACAAAACAATGCTTTCACATCCTCATGCTTTCTTGAGAGTGCATCTGCAACAACATTTTTCTTCCCTTTTTTGTAGATGGTTTCAAAGTCATAAACCAAGATATTTGTGACCCATTTTTTCTTTTCTTCTAAAGATAATCTTTGATCTAAAAAGTATTTAAGACTAGCATGATCCATTTTAACCTTGAAGTGTCTTCCCATTAGGTAAGGTCATCATTTATTAAGTGCATGTAGTATTGCCAACATTTCATTCTCATAAATAGCTTGCTTCAGATGTAGCCGTAAAAATACCTAGTTGCCTACATCAAAATTTCTTTCACTGCAATTTTGATCTACCTGTTGTTTCATTCAATTTTGCACCAAAGTGGTGTTATCCTGTAAAAGTTAGAGAACTTGTTCTTGAATCTCGATGTGATCTTTCATTGCTTGAATATTTTTCTTCTTGATATGTCCTTCTATCTTGAGAGTTGAGGAGTGGTAATTTCTTCCAATGCATTACAAGATATGGTCAGATTCATTTCTTGATGCTCGATGTGATCTTTCACTTCTTGAACATTTTTCTTCTTGATATGTCCTTCTATCTTGATAGTTTAAGGAGTGGTAATTCCATCTAATGCATTACAAGATATGTCTGATTCATTTCTTCTTTCTCTGGGGTTGGTTCCTGGTGGGTATCCTTTTCTTTTCTTCTTGATATTTCACTGCTTGGACCTTCTTCTTCTTGAAATGTCCTTCTATCTTGAGAGTTTGAGGAGTGGTAATCCCTGCCATTGGAATACAAGATATGGTATGATTCATTTGTTCTTTTTCTAGGTTTGGTTCTCAGTGTATATCCTCTGCTTCTGACATTTCTTGATCCTTTTCATCATAAGAGGCCTTTCTTGTGGCATCTTTGTCCCACCTTCCTTCAAATATTCCATGCCTTTCTTCCAATATGCTTTCATATCATTGATATAAGCTTCCATGGCATAGATAAAACTATTTATCTTTTTCTTCTCTAGAATATCATTTACCCTTATATTCAATTTTTGAATGTCCTCAATTTTCTCTATCATTAAACCCTTTTGTTTGAGATTTATCAATTGGCTAAATAAGGTGTTTCTCTTGGTATCCTCATAATGTGCTATCATTTCCTCCGTGAAAATTGACCACATGACAAGTGTTTTACGAGAATAAAGCCCTTTATACCATAAAAATTGATTCGGTTCTGAATAATTAGATGTAATACATACCTTTTGTAACAGTGGTACACCATGTAGATCAAAAATATTTCTCCATCCATAGTATCCAATTTACCAAATCCTTGCCATCAAACTTCATCATATCACCTTTTCTTGATTTTGGGAGCTCGATATTTAAACACCTATAACTTTGTAACATCGGATCTTCCAGTTCTAAAATCAGGACCTACAGTAGCCCTTTGTGTCCTCCTTCCAATGCCACCAGTTTGATCGAAATTGGATTCTCCAAGAAAGCGTTATGCACAATCTCCCAAGATGACCTTATTATATACCTTTTCAAAAGATCGAACTTGTATGAAGCACCATGTGTCACTGTTTTTGACCTTTGGTTCTAAAAAATATACATAGAAAACTATAGTCCATCCCCTTTTTGTAACTTCTTATGAAATTTCAATATGATTCTCAAAGAGATGGTTATGAATATTTTCCCCAGGTCACCTAATTAGGATGTAATTCAAGCGTCCTCCAAAACCTAACTTCCTTAGATCATATATCTACAAATATAGTGAGACAAGATATGAAATTTGAACCCGACATTTAGATCGAATTATTCTCCAATGGGTTTTTTGTTTAGCTTCTGAAACTTCGTATCAACAAAGTTATAGTGAAAATTCCATGATGACCTCCTTTAGATGAAATTTAGGAGCTTGGAAAAACCCTAACTTCCTCAGATCATATCTTCGAACATATAGTGAGACAAGATCTAAAATTCAGACCTCAGGTTCCACGCAATTTTGCCTCAAATGGGTCTTTTTTTTTAGCTTCTAAAATGTCGTAGAAATATAGTTATAATGAAACTCCCACAATGACTTGTTTGGAGAAGCGAAACCCTAGAATCAAAATCTCTGATACCAAATGTTATGAAACCATCTCAGAAAAAGATAGAAAAGATAGATCAACGCCTTGGAATTCAGCCTCTTCGAGGGGGCAACCTCCTTTCCATTACACAAATGAATAATTCTGAGATGATACAAATGACAAGACCTCCTTTCTATATATATGAGTCTAAGGGGTCATAATATAATCAGAGCTGACATAACAATAATAATGCAAGGGCATATTGATAATAATAGTGGGCTTCTATAGGGCACAATAATAATAATATGGGGACTACATGGGCACAACAATATAATAAGGGGGTTGTACTAATAATAATAAGGGGTTACACTAGCAGTATAGGGACCTAACAAAATTGGTTCATTAATGCTAAATTAGCGGAAGATTTTTAGAGATATCGTCCATAAAGTCCAACTTAAATGCCACCCCCACTCCATTTGGCTATTTTTTCATCGTCAAATCATGAACAGTGACTTTAATGGTCACTTTCTGGCTACTCTGCATGGTTTCTTCCTTGGTTGTGCAACCCATTATGCACTTCTGTGGGCATTGTGCCATATCTTCATTTTGCGCAATTCCGCAATCGCGCAGCTCTTTGACCTGGGTAGAGTAGTTTATATTCTCACGCTCCCTTTCAGCTGCCTAGAGTGCTAAGACTGTGCTTCCCTCATATAGTCATGTAGCTGGACCACTGGTGTATGGATTCAATTGGTTGCCATTCACCTTCCTCGGTGATCAGATATTGATCTAGGACTTCAGTGATAGCTAAAATTTCAAAGTGTTCGAAAGAGTGTCAAACCTGAATAACTAGATAGATCTTATCTTCCTAATTTTGGTGCCATGAACGGTTCGAAAAACTGACACCGTGTGGAGGAGTTATTGCATTTTGAAAAAGTTCAGTAAACTGTAATTTTCAAGAATAATTTGATTTTTGGAAATATTTAAAAAAAAAAAAAAATTACGAGGAATATTCCTTAGAATATTTCGAGGAATATTCCTTAGAATATTCCATAAAATATTCTCCAAAATGTTTGCTGGAATATTCCTTCTGTTTGGGCCAATCAATAGTCGACACATGGCAAGCTCGGAGGCCGCCACGTGGCCCTTAATTGGCATGGTAAAAGTTTTATGGGGTCGAGCAGGATCGAACCCGTGACCTCCTGCATGCAAACCAAAGGCTCTAACCTTCTACGCTATGCATTGTTTCTTAACTATACTGGAACGTGGGTTATATTTTAATTTTAATGGTTATGTGTTTGGGGGATAGACCGTTAGCGGTCCCCATAGCCCTCGTCGCATGCCGCAGTTAGCACCAGGAGTTACAATTAATTTCCAACCCGCTAGCCCTAACGGTTCCCCTAACTACCGCTGATAAAATGTGGTCACATGCACAATTACCACCAACAGTTACGGTCAGCCAACGGTCAGGTTGGTGGATTTCCAAATTTGGTGTAGTTTGCCAAATTTAAATCCAGCTAAACTGCCAGTTCCAGATTTGGTTGAAGAAAACTAGGAGAAATTCATTTAATGAACTGAAAAAGCATTTTTTGACCTAAGAGAGTGAAAGAAGAGTTTACCCAGTCTAATTTGGGCCTTCTGAAGCCATTTGAATAGTCAAGAGAAGCTAAAGAAGCCATCTTCAAGGAGATTCTCATCCAGGGAGATTTTGGAGCTTAGGGCCACCAGGGGTTGGAGGCTATTGCAAGAGCTACCAGCATCCATTCTCAGCAAAAAAAGAGTTGCTCCTGACTGTAATCAACCTTATAAATCCAATGAAGGTGTTTTCATAAGCATTTGGAGATTTCTAAAGGTCAAGATGTTGAAGGGAAGTTGCAGGCAGTCTAAAGCCAACCGTGGAGGAAGGCCTATATCGGAGATGCAGTGCTTGTTTTGAGCAAATGAACAATCATTTTTTGATGCTAGATATGTGCTGGGGATAGTAGTAGAGGTTTCATAGACATTTGAAGCATTCTAAAGGAGTTTGGGCCATTAAGAAGCTTAGGGAAGCTAAGTGCACCTGCTGAAGGAATCAAGTGTAAGGGAGCCTAGATCTACTTGAACCATGAGGATAGACATGACAGGGATGTAGATGGTTTTCTAAGCCCATTGGTTCAGTTTAGTAACCTCTATATTTGAGTGTGGAAATTTTAAAAGAATTCAAGCCATAATCCGAAAGAGCCAAGTTAAGTTGAGAAGAGCTCAAGGAGACGTAGCCCACAAGATTGAGGTGAACTCCTTATTAAATTTGTTGTTATGTGTGATGTTTATTTGCTGCATTATATTTCTGATATATGTGTTTAATATCAGAAGAAACAAATCAAGTTAAAGCACTTAAATAGATGAAAACAAACAAACATATACACCTGCTTTAAGTACATAATTCCGAAATTGTGAACATAAGCTAGATCTCATTCATTTAAGCTCTAGAGTGGGAGGTTCTTGTAAGCATGAAAATTTGTTCAAATCCTCATTTCAGATTAGATGGTATCAGAGTAGGATGCTTCATTGATAGAGAAATCTATTTGCTTGTTTGACTTTAAAGGTGTTTAAACAGTACAAAATATTTCACTGTTTGATTTTTTGTAAATTGAATATTGTTTGAGTTTGCGAAGGTGAAGGGAAAGTTATTGTTAGCTAAGTCCAGGAGAGGACAAGAAGGAAGAAGGGATGAAGGCATCTTCCTTACCCCAAGTACCTCAAGGAAATCCTTGAAGGACAAGAGGTTTGTTTGCAAAAGGGTTGTTTGAATAAGAGATTGATTGTGTAGTCATTTGATTCAGGAATTTGTTAATAGATTCTGAATTTTGTTGAAGTTCTTTTGTTCATTTTGATAATGACAACTTCCACAAGTGAGTTCCCAAAATCATCCTCCTTCAAAAGATTCTTTGATGAAGGCTTGAAGCAATAATTTTTCATCATGATGAATATGGTAAGAGAAATGTATGAGGATGAAAGGAAGAGCACTACACTTCAAGAGCAGTTGAATTCCATGAAGGAAGAGAAGTAGTTGCTTTCAAACCAATTGCAGGAAATGGAAAGCCAACTTCATATTACAAATATGAATCCAGAGAGGATGCATGAGTTGGAGACACAGTTCCTTGTTGCTAAAGAAGCCTTATCCAAGTATAAGCTTGAAGAAGAGGTAAACAATTCTAGTTTGTCTTCAAATTCTTATAAGAATGTTTATGTTGGTTCTTTTGAGAAACATACAAGAGGAATAGGGTCCTAGTTAATGTCCAAAATGGGATATGAATGAAAAAGATTGGGTAAACATGCAGAAGGTATTGTTGAGCCAATAATGATTGAGGAAAGGCCTAAGTATTTGGGTCTTGGCTATGGAAAATCTTAAGGAGAAAGTTCCAAAGCAGCCATGAAGGCAATTAAAATAGTTCCTAGAAGGAGTTTCATTTCAGGTTCCCTACCTCAAGTTGGTAAATATTGTATTCTTGGGGAATGCAATAGTTTGAAACTTACCTTACAGGAAGAAGGTGTGCATAAGCATCCACTTGAACAAGATATTGGTGAAAGCTCTAAAACCATTAAAGGAGTTGATGGTGTTCTGAAGGGAGCTTCTTCTTCATTCAATTCACCTCCTCATGAAGGTAATAAAGGTTTAAATCATATTTCCTTTGATCATGTAAAGCATGGTAAATTTCCACATAAGCATTGGAAAACAATTGCATGTTCTTTTTGTGGTTTGGTTAACCATAGTGTTCCTAGATGTTGGAAAAGAATGGCCACATCTAGGAAACTTTTGAAGGAATGGAGGCAAGAAGCCAAAGTTCCATTGAACAATGCAAATCATGCTATCAAGAAGATGCACATGTGTTGTAGTTATTGCCATAAGCAAGGACATACTACTAAAAGGTGTTGGACTCTGAATCCAACAATGCTTCCACGAAATTTATAGAAAGTGGAGAAAGAGTATGAAAAGAATGGGAAGGAAGTTTACATCATTGATATGTGTCAGGATGATCCACATGTTGATGTCAATGTGTAGTTAAAGGAAGCACCTTTGAAATGGATTGGTAAGAAATGGTTAGAGTTCTTATCCAATTAAAGTTGCATGTATTTTGATTAAATGCATTTCTTTGCTAAGGGAATGCAAGTTGCAGGACGGAAAAGTTGAGTATGAGACTCGCTTTATTGCAGAAAAAGTTATATTCATTTCAGCTTTGAAAGTGCATGTACATGTGATCAAGGATATTGTACTTAAGATAAAGTTGAAGGATGAAATGCATGCATGAGAATGATATGCATGAGCATAGGGATGATGATTTCCTAGTATTTTGAACATGTATGTGTGATTAACTTAAAGGGTTGATTACTTTGTTTTAAACATGCATGTAATGTAATATTGACTAGGAAAAGTTGATTTGATCTCCAAGATTGTAAAAGGGAGATAATGATGAAGTTTTCATCTTTGTAAAAGAATCATTAAAATTATTTTTGTACATGCTTGACTTGAAGGGTCAAATGTTTGAAAGGCATGATTTTTGTCGACTTGTGATTTAGTCTATCATTTGTAAACGAGATGTAGAGACATGATGATGATTCACATGATGTGAAAATTGTTTCTTTTGTTGAAACAAGAATTTATTTCATCAAGTTATTATCTTCTTTTGACATCATCTAGAGAAGAAGATTTGCAGTAGCAAAAATCGCCATGGTTACATTTGTGACTTTTTCATGGAAGTGGCTTGGAAGTGATGATCAGCTAACTTCTGTAAATTCTGAATGAGTTCAAGAAAAATAGTTCTTGACATGAGGACAAGCGCATTCAGGAAGGGAAGTGTCATCTACCTTCAAGTTTTTGTTGAAAGGCACTAGCTATGTAGGAAAGTGTATGGAGGCTAAAAGAAGTGGGTACTATACTCTCATCTACTGTTCAAAATAGCATATCAGTCTTTTGGGGTCCAAAAGATTCCCAATGGGGAGGAGTGATGAGACATTGATCCAGGACTTCAATGATAGCTCAAATTTAAAAGTGTTTGAAAGAGTTTCAAACTTGAATGACCAAATAGATCATGTCTTCTTGATTCCTGTGCCATGAATGGTTCGAAAATCTGACACCATATGGAGGAGTTATCACATTTTGAAAAGGTTCAGTAAACTGCAATTTTCAAGAATAATTTGATTTTTGGAAATATTAGAAAAATAATATTCCGAGGAATATTTCTTTGAATATTCCCTAGAATATTCTGTAGAATATTTGCTAGAATATTTCTTCTAGTTGGACCAATCAGAAGCCGACACGTGGCAAGCTTGAAGGCCACCACGTGGCCTTGAATTGGCATGGTAAAAATTTTATTGGGTTAAGCGGGATCGAACCCGTGACCTCCCGCATGCAAACCAAAGGCTCTGATCGTCTGTGCTACACATTGTTTCTTAACTATATTGGAACATGGGTTATATTTGAATGTTAACGGTTATGTGTTCAGGGGATAGACCGCTAGCGGTCCCCACAGCCCTGGTCAAATGCCGTGGTTAGCACCGAGAGTTACGATTAATTGCCAACCCGCCAGCCCTAATGGTTCCCCTAACTGCCACATATAAAACGTGGTCACATGTGCAATTAATGCCAAAAATTATAGCCAGCCGACAGTCAGGTTGGCAGATTTCCAAATTTGGGGTAGTTTGCCAAATTTAACTCCAGTTAAACTGCTAGTTCTAGATTTGGTGGAAGAAAACTAGGAGAAATTCATTTAATGAATTGAAGATGCATTTTTCGACCTAAGAGAGTGAAAGAAGAGACTACCTAGGCTAATTTGGGCCTTCTGAAGCCATTGGAATAGTCCAGAGAAGTTGAAGAAGTGATCTTCAAGGAGACTTTCATCTCGGGAGATTTTGGAGCTTAGGGTCACCAGGGGTTGGAGGCTGTTGCAGGAGCTACCAGTGTCCATTCTTAGCAAACAAATAGCCATTCCTTATTGATGTCAGATATGTGCTAGAGATAGTAGTAGAGGTTTCAAAGACATTTGAAGTATTTTGAAGGAGATTGGGCCATTAAGAAGCTCAGGGAATCTTAGTGCACCTGCTGAAGGAATCAAGTCTAAGGGAGCCTAGATCTGCTTGAACCATGAGGACAAACATGTCAGGGATGTAGATGGTTTTCTAAGCCCATTGGTTCAGTTCAGTAACCTCTAGAGTTGAGTGTGAAACTTGTAAAAGAATTCAAGCCATAATTCCAAAGAGCCAAGTCAAGTTGACAAGAGCTCACGGAGACGTAGTCCATGAGATCGAGGTGAACTCCTTATTAAATTTGTTGTTATGTGTGATGTTTATTTGCTTCATTATATGTCTGATATATGTGTTTAATATCAGAAGAAACAAATCAAGTTAAAGCACTTAAATAGATGAAAACAAACAAACACATGCACCTATTTCAAGTACATAATTCCGCAAGTGTGAACATAAGCTAGATCACATTCGTTTAAGCTCGGGAATGGGAGGTTCTTGTAAGAATGAAAAGTTGTTCAAACCCTCATTTCAAATCACCTGGGATGGGTTCTCCACCATTGGTAATCTGCTTGATAACATATTTCCCTAGCCAGTGCATCCTAAATTTCCCTAGAAATTTATAAAATTTACTATCATATAACAAGACCAGATCATTTACCTTGAAGGTGCATAGTTTGATATGTCGATCGTGCCATGCCTTTTCATGCTTATTTTGAAATTGATGATGAAATATACCTAGAAATCAGTCCTCCTTAAGCTCTACTAGTTGTGTGAGCCTCTCTTTGAGGGCTCCACATTCTGCCATTCCTGTGAGTGCCACTATGTGTAGACTAGGTACAATGTATTCCATTGGCATCATAGCTTCTACGCCATACATGAGTTTGAAAGGCATTTGCCCACTCAACTTCTTACAAGTTGTTCTATAGGCCCATAGCACCATTGTTATGTGCACATCCCTGTCACTTCTCTAAGCATTGCAGACCTTTGTCAATGTGTTTTCCAGTATCTTATTGAATGATTCCACTGTTCCATTGGCCTGTGGGTGATAAGGCATACTCTTCTGGTGATACACCTGAAATTCTTTTGTCAAAGTGCTGATTGTTTCGTTAAGAAAGTGCGTATCGTGATCGTCCATCAAGATCTTCGGACAACCAAATCTTGTCAATACATGTTTTAATATAAACTTTTCTGTCATCGCACCTGTACAGTCCTTCATAGGTTACACCTCTGCCCACCTGGTCAAGTACTCAATCACAGTGATGATGTACCATGCACCTGTCTTCTTTATTGGAAGCTAAATTAGACCCACAAAGCCAATCACCCATTTCTCGAATGGTTGTAGCATTACCTATGACATCAAATGCAGTTCATCCCTCCACGATGGCCTACCAATCCTTTGACATGCATCATAGGCTCTACAATATGATTTCACATCCTTATGTAGAGTTTGCCACCATAACCTAGCACGCAGAACTTCTATGATGTTTCCTTTCCTGCATAATGTCCTCTTGTAGCTCCTCCATGAGCCTCCATGAGAATGATGCTTCGTTCCAAGTCAGGTACATAACGTCACAATATTTTGTCTCACCCCATTTTGTCTAAGTGCTCGACAATGACAGAGAAGTCTATCGTACGCACTACTAACTGCTTTTTCTCTTGGCTTGTATACCCTTATGGAGAAGTTCCCGTCATCAGGAAATGTATGATATCTTCAATGTGATTGTCCGTGATGCACACTGTAAGGAGTTGTGCATTAGGAAACCCTTCCTCTAAATTAGTAGTTTCTTCTCCTGTTTCAATGAGCGACAGGTGATCAAGTCATGCATTCAGTCATCCTAGCTTCATAACAACTTCAAAGTCATACTCTTGGAACAACAACAACCATCTACAGATCTTCCCCCCAACACAGGCTTATTGACTAGGTATTTCAATGTAGAATGATTTGTCTACATCTTAAAATGTCCACCAAGAAAATAGTGCCCTAACTTTTTAGAGCACGTATACCATGGCTAGTCCTTCACGCTCTGTATTGGAATAGTTCTTCTCAGCCTTGGACAACTTCTTGCTCGTGAATGCTATAGGATGGTCCAATTCCCCCTCGTTCACTTGTGTCAGCATGGCCCCCAATGTAATAAATGAGGTGTCTGCGTGCACATGAAATTCCTTCTTCCAGTCTGGGAAGACTAGGATTGCCGCGGTGACCATTTTCTCTTTTAGCACGTCCAAGATCTTCTAGCATTGATCACTCCAACAGAACGTAGCATCATTTTTCAACAATTTCTCTATGGTCACGGTGATTTGGGCATAGCTCTTGATGAAATTCCTATAATAGCCAGTATGCCCTAGAGTTGCACGTAGCTATTCCACATTCCTTGGTGCCTCCAAGTTTATTATCATTGCGATCTTCACGGGGTATACCATCAATCCTTGTCTACATACCAAATGACCCAGCAAGATCTTGAAAGGGACACAAAACAGACACTTCTTCAGATTGAGCGTGATCTCATATCTTTGACATGTATCTAACATTAAGCGTAGAATTGCCACATGACACTTGACTAATCCAAACATTGTCCAATCGTCAAAGTATACCTCCATAAACGTATGAATGAAGTCTTTGAATGTCGCAATGACTAAGTGTGAAAATATTGCTGGTGCATTTTTCAGCCCAAAAGGCATTGCAGTGTACTGAAAACATCCCCACTCATTTCCAAAGGTCATCTTGCTTCTATCCTCAAGCATGATTTTGATCTGATGGTACCCAGAGAACCCACCAGTGAAAGAGTATGCTTCTTGGCCACCTACATTATCCAGGACCTCATCAGTGAATGGGTTCGGGAAGGGATCATGCACGCAAGCATCATTCAGTGTCCAGAGATTCACGCATATCCTTATTTCTTCCTTCTATTTCTTTTCATGAACCACTGTCGGGATTAACCAGTCAGATTCCTCCATTGGTTCAATAATTCCTTCTGCAAGCATCTTATCTAACTCAGTGTGAACCCTCTCCTCATAATTAGGATTAAGGCAGTAAGGCCTTTGTTTTATAGGTTTCACGTCCAGTTTCAAGGTAGTCTTCATGACACCCGGGTCTCCTATTATCCCTTTTCAATCAGAAAACTTTGTGGGGAACAAATCCTGATATTCACAGAGGATCTTAGTGACCTTTTCTACTGTTGCATCATCCCAATAGTCCCCAATCTTTGAAAATTTCAGTCCCGCCTCTGTGCCAATGTTAACCTACCCATTTTTTAGCATTTTGGTTATGTATGGATCCTCTATCTATAGATCTTCAACCTTGCAGTGACCTTTAATTTATGGAATAATAATCTTTTTGGGATCCTTGTATTCTTCTTCAGTGGTCATATTATATCATTCTAGCACATGACTCAGCTGGGTAGTCCAATCAGATTGGACCAGGTCAAAGGGATCTTACAGTATCCTAAAGATCATTTCTTTAACCTCCTATAGTGCCACATCAATATGGTCAAACCCATCCTCAAAGCTGAACGTCATTATAAATCCCTGACGCAAGATGTCCCACTTTTTAGTGCCATGGCAAAGCTTTGTTTCCAAGTACCAATTCATTGGTATGACGTCTAGGGTATAAAAAAACAAATGCACCCATTTAGGTTGGGGCTCCGCTCCATAAGCCTTAGTCCATTTGGCTAGGTGATCAAGCAAATCATCCCTTGCATCATACTTATCTATCATCCACACTTTTGGCTACCCAAAACATATTCTCATCATCCTCGTATAGTCATGTCAATCACTGAAATTATCCTTATGCGTACCCCACCGTCTTGTAGGCGTAGCACACAGTTCGTATTCCAAGGCTTGGAATTGATGTTTCACTGACACTTCTCTCTCAAATGCATCCAAAAAGAAATCAACATCAGTTAGTACATCATAGTGAGGCAGATCCCTAACTTCGGATGACACACAGCACAATGACTTGGTCATCATATTACAACACAACACAGATACATCATGCAATCGATTCTTCCAATGCTCTAATTCTTTGTCTAAAATTGAAGTGCATGAGCTCTCACAGTCCCATGCAATATGTCCATCCACTGTCGGATTTACACAATCCTGGTCTCATGCCATTATCTTGTAAATCTAGTCCAAATTGTCATCACTTTCATAATCTCAGACTAGTTTTGTATAATGTTGGGTAGGGATTACCCCATTCATGTCAGTGGCCCAATCGATTCCAAGGAGCGCAGGGTAGGGATTTCTATCATCCATAATCTCTATAACTTCAAAATCTGCTAGTGCACTCACATCCTCTATGTCAACTCTTACCCCTTGTAGCCTCCCCATTGGGATAATTTTCTGTTGATTCGCCATTCTTAACTGGATCAGAGACCACTGGAGCACAAGTCTCCCCATTCTTTCCCAAGTCTGTTTCAGGAAAGCATTCACATCGGACCATCTTGTTGTTGAAAATAATACTGAGAGGGGGGGGTGAATCAGTATTATCAAATTCTTTTTCAAATTATACAAACATTTACAGATCTGACTAATGAATCTTACATATACCTTCTAGACTTATAATTTAATTTATTCTTCAGATGTTTATCATTAATCTGTGTGTCAGAACCATATAACAGTGAACAAACATAGTGCAAACAGTCACTGTAGGTTTTAACCCCGTACAGAAATTACCTGCATACGAATTCTAAATCACAGGAAAAATAAAAATGCGAGAGCATAAGACATAAAACACATATACACAGAGATTTCCCACTGGATCTCAAGACCGAGACTACCAGCTTGATTTTTC
>APFE031527513.1:8835-24659 GCA_000404065.3 Pinus taeda
CAATAAATACAAGTAAATGGACAGCAGAAAATAAATGGAACAGCAAGTCTAAAATGGAACGGCCGTAAATGGAATCAGGAAACTAGAATTAAAAGAACTGAACAACAAAACTCTGTTTTAATGGAAGCAAACAACAACCAAGCCAAATCAAATAAATTAGACAACAAAAAGAAATAGAATGGCAACTAATTGGAAATGAAATATGGAACAGCCTATGGTGCTAAAATAAATAATGCACACAGCGTACAATGATATTAAGAAATGGTAATCTGAGTCTGATACGCAAGTATTAATCCTGGTTAGAAAGGGTAGCGATTGCAATTCATAAAGGAACCACAATGTCAATTGAACAACCTTCGTATGAAGTATAAACCATGGACAAATACAATAATACCAGCTTAAGAAGGTTGCAGCTTGATTACTCCGCAATTAAATCATTCTGTAGAGAACATCAACATTACATTAACGACTTTAAAGAGATAGCAATACGTTATAAGATCAGAATGCACATTACGACTTTCTTGCAGAGAGCGATATATGAAATATAACAGAACTGCAATATGAGATAATAAATCACACCAGATTACCAATTCAAGCTGATAATACAAACCACGCATACACCAAAAAGATAATATACAGCAGCAGCATCATACTCCGCCAGAGGCTGGGCCCTTAGCCGCCAACGGATGCTGCGGGGTCACTTCAGAATGAGAAAATGGAACAGCACTTCCAAATCATTTATTAATCAGCCAATTGTGGAATCATTACAATAACAAAAGCTTAAGAATTACAACATGAATAATCCACCATCATTGTTCATCATTTCTCATTCCCCAAATCCATCATCACGTCTCTCTCAAATCATCCCCCTCTCTGATCTCTGTTTTCATTTAAATAGAGAGAAGTTACAATAAGGATAAGCACAACATAATTCCTATTACAAAATTGGTTTTCCTCTAACCATTTGATCAACAAGAACAAGGCGAATTTGGCTTTGCAGCTGAGATTTGGAGGACGGCCGCAACTGCAAATCAGAGAAAATCGTGCTCAAAGAACCCTGCGTTTCTCCCTGTACAGGCCGAATTTGGGCGAACTGTTCTTTAGGAAGATAATTCGGCCCGTTCTGGACAAAACCCATGTTCCGTATTTTCCAAATTCGTCTTCATTTGCTCAGAATCTTAACCGAAAAACTGTCACTCCTTAAATCAGCGAATTTCTGAGTTGGCTGATTTAAAAATCAAATCTTCAATCTGGAAGTTACTTTGGAGGCTAAAAATGGTGAATAATGTTATAACCAACTTATTAGAACTATCATTGGTAAAATAATGCATAATAATCAATTTATTAGAAATAAAGGAGAATAAATAATATTCATCCATGAGAGCATAAATCATTTATAAAATGGATTTAAATGATAAATTATAATAAATGACATAATGAAGAATGGTGGAAATGGGTGGAATAAACGTTCACAAGTGACAATAATCATGGCATATTAACGACCCCACACCGGGAAGGAATAACGAAAAGTCATGAGCAAGATGCGAAAACATTCTCCGGCTATATAGAATAGATATAAAAGAAAAGCGGAAGAAGGAGAAACAATAGAAGAGAATTGAGGGACTAGAAGAATAGGTGAAGCTATTAAAGGTTGATAGGGAAGAGATGTTTACCTTGGCACAAGAGGAAATGACTTTCTACCCCCCAGCTCATAGGTATGCCTTGTTACTCCATGAATAATAGCTATTCTTTTGTTTAGAAAGTGTCCGCCAGTAGCTCAGTCATGATGTGGAAGGTTCAATGCACTTTCTTCGCATCATGAGATGCCACAATATTTTGGATCGGCATTTGATGTGTGAGTTGTACATGCATGACTACTTCCTAGGAAATGATCAATCATTCAACCTAGTGCAATATGTAGGAGACATTCAACTGAGAGCCTTTACCTCCTATACAATCAACCAGGTGTTGTAGCGGCTAAAACCACCCTCCAAAATTTTACCTTAGCCTGGTTTGGAGCCTCCCTACCAACCTTTCACAACACCTTGTCTTGCTTTGTCAAGTATTCAAGCTTCATGTGCTTTCCTCGCACAAAGGAAGCCTATTAATCACAGTTGATCCATTCTCCTCGTACAATGCTTACCCTGACTTGGTCTAGCTGCAGGCTGAGTAGCTTCTCATTGAAAATTGTGCATTTTTGGAGGGCTACCAGCCTTCTCTATAGGAATTGTGCAATCCTCTCTGATAGCTTGCTAGACTCTAGGATTGTTCAACCCTTCCAACCAACCCTCCCAGCAAGATTTGTGAAAATTTTCCCAGTAGCAAGCTGTTTAGCCTAGGATTTGCACAAATCTGGGCAGCAATCAGCTACTCTGCCCAGAAATTGTGCAAACCTCCTGGGCAATCAGCCCAGCTCCCAACGAGGAATGCACCTTTTCCCAAGTAGTTGAGCACTTGCATGCATGGACAGTCTGGCTGGCCAATTCCACCCGGGACCGAGGAAACTTGACTTGCATGCATGCATGACTTCATCTTCATGGAATAGCAAGAGACAACATGATAAAGGCATCCGATGATTCAGGGAGCTATTTTTAGCAGCTGAGGGTTACATGCAAAGTTGTTTTAGAATTTTCCCTCCAAGTGTTGTTTTTTCCTAGATTCGTGGCATGTGCATCATGAGACAAAAATTATTTATTCGATGCATCAGAGCTCATTCATTCACATCGATCTTGGAGCTCTGACATCCCACAACACATCTACGACTCTTCTACACATCCAGCTCAGCTTTTCATGGGTAATTTGCCTCAACTTGTCATTTTCAGCATTTCTATCGCTTTTTGTGTATTCGCTTGTGTGAGTGTTTTTTGCTTGATTTCCTTAAACACCTTTTATCGTTTACATATATTCTAGATTGTCCTAGCTATGTTTCATTTTTTCTTTCTATCTCACTGTTATTGCATGCATGAAACTGTTTTGCACAAACGTTCGCCCAACCGACGAACTTCCTCACCCACATTCATGTTGATCTATGTGCTGAATCTTTCATTCATGTTTTTCATGCACTATCAACCACTTCTGCTATCACTTAGTGTCGACATGCATTTCATTGTATTACTTGCTTTCAGTTGCTCGTTGGCAAGTCGGGCCAACCTTGACCTAGGCTCTACCTTCACCAAGACTGCATTGCGTAATCTGGGGAAGGAAGGTTCACCTTCCTTCCCAGATTTTAACATTATAGACCAACATTGGCCTCCACGACTCTTTTGCACATTTCCATATGGCAGTGGCTACTTCGCCCGAGAAATTGCGCAAATCTCTCCCTGGGCCAGCAGTCCTTCACAACTGGAATTGCACATTACACAATCCTAGTAGCCAACTGCCTAACTGTATTGCACATTTTGCAAATCCAGAAGCTAGTCCTACCTCCCAGATAGCCTAGACTTCCTTTTGCACAGTTCTGGTAGCTAGTCACTTAGCCTCCCAGTACAATTTGCGTAATCTTACTCATCAGTTCGTCAAGTATGTGTTGTGTCCTTCCCCGAATTTGCTTTGTTTTCACTGGCATATTTCTTGCCATGCATGCTACTTGTTTCCAAACCTTTCAGGTGTTCACCTGTCTCAATGGATTCCAAGTGAATAGGATCACAGGACATTGATGGTATTGCAACTAGATCAGCATTTGACCAGGTGTCCTCTAGTCTGCCAATCTATGAAGATACGAAGTTGTATCTAGACAATGACATCAAATTGAAGTCGCAAGAGGTGAATGAAACATTCACAATTACTTTTGGGGATGACCTTGAAGACCTCCAGGTGTACGTGAACATTCATAAGTTTGGCTTATACTAAATTGCATGCAGATACCCCATGTTCCCATGCGTAGACATGATTCACTGGATTGTTTCTCACACTGACCCTGAGATGATGACCTTGAGGAGTGTCAGTTGGGCAAAGCTTGCAACCTTCTGGGCACAAGATTACGATGAGATGTATTAGATGACCAAGCCCATGACTTTCATGACTCCTCCATTCAGCTTGCCCAACAGCAGAGCTCACTCCAAAGACATTCTAAAGGATTGGGTAAATGAGGCAGCTCACTTCAAGATGACACCCAACCAGATCTAAAATACAAATATATTGAGGAAGGCATACCAATACTTGGTCATATTCGCATGTTGATTGAGTGGCCAAGAAAGAATTGAAACCTTTCCTCAGAGTTGGGTGATCACATTAGACCAACCGGCTAGAGAAGGAAGACCATGCAATTGGTCTAGCATAGTAGCTCATTAGCTGAAGGAACAAGTCATGAAGGCTCGACAGTCACCCAAAGGCATGCGTCTAGAGATTTACATGTTTGCCTACATTCTAGATGCAGCCTGTGCCTGACATCAGTTCCCTTGTTTAGAGTGGGCATGGTCACCAGTGTAGACTATTTTGAACACGTATTTTAGGCCGTTATCCGAATGCAGTTTTAGAGGAGTGATCATATGACTGTGTGACCATTTTTTCACCCTAGTGTATAGCTTGATATTCAAACATTATCCACCCTACATGTTAGAGGAAGCGATGAAGTCATTGATTGGCATTGCAGATTGGTATGCCTCACCATCCGGCACATCCATCTGTGTGTTCAATGCGGAGAAGTCTCCACATGTCTGCCAAATTTCGCCTTGGACGTGCTTGTCATGTTTGAAGTAGCATACCACATCTCAACAGGATTGAAATCTAGACTGCAGCAGAAGTACAAGGCACTGTGGCCCACTCTTCCATTGCGGATTTGGTTATATGAGATCCAGTGTATCAAGTAAGCGATGTCGAAATAGAACAGATAAGGAAGTATCCTTTCGACCTCTGAAGCTTCAACCTATATGACCCACATTGCATTATGAAGGATCATTGTGCGAGAGTTCAGTTCACTTGGATCCATGGGGCATGTCATTGGGCCAAGGAGGACTCATGGAGGTACTGCTACAATTCCTCCAGACCCAATGAACAGGCCGGCTTTGCCTTATAGTGGTTAGAAAATTAGCATGAAGTAGCATCACAGAGAGAACAAAAAATAGCATAAGTAGTAGCAATAGCAAAGGCAGCAGAGCCAAGCATACTTGTGCGTGAAAAAGGGAAGAAGAAGATTGTCGACTACATGGAGGAGGAGGAAAGATGTAAGTTTCGAGCAGATCCACTTGTAGAATAAGAAGCTATGGCTATTAAGGCAAAAAGGTAGCAACGTGACAAGCACATCACGCGAAGGCAGAGGCATAAGAAGAGAATCGAAAAGTAGAAAAGGAGTTGCATGAGCTGAGGGAACAACTCCGCAGAGAACAAGAGTTGTGCCAACAAGATAATGAAGCACATCAGCAACAAACATAGCAGGGGGCGCATCATGTGCAGACAGAGAAGCAACGCTCGTACAAGTAGTTCATTCATCTGAATAACTGGCATCAGGTGAATAGGGTGACCCATCATAGGGGCAATACTTTTCTCATGAGATAGAACAAGTGCTTGAACAGTTGGATGCAGACATGGAGCAGCAGGAGTTGGAACAGGATACTGACCTCATGCCTCACCACAAATAGGTTAACTCACCTACTTCATTGCATCCTAATGATGAGAAAGTCTCGAATGACCAAGGAGGCTTTTATATCCTTGGTGGTCAAACGGAAGCAGAGATGCACAACATCTCCTTTGATGAATCTCATCATAGAGGTGTAGTCTCAGAGAGTACCGACTCCGGAGGACCAAACATCCCCTATGCAATTTGAAGATCAAGTGATCGTGACTAATGTGCACAAGCATCTAGCTGCTTTGGTCGATGCAACTAGAGTGTATTCCAAAGCCACTAGCTCAATTGTTCATTTTCTCATAGCTAAGAATGAGAGAATGGTGGAGGAACTATAGGTGGCCAAGCAAGGAGGAGACTTGGTGACAATGTCCACCCGAGCTAAACTGAAGAAGGCAATACTAGATAAAGTATTGTCCTTGGACACAGTTATGCAAGCATTTTACTCCAAGTTTGGTACTGTGCATCATGCAGTCGTTCATCTCCATGGATGGCAACAACGATGTACGAGAAGAGCACGCATCTTAAAGAACATACATACTGTTCTTGATAACATGTAAGCATAGATGATGAAGTACAAGGGGGGCCCACTTCACTTGCAAAATATGATGAAGGCCAATGCGGTTGAGCTGCAAGCACGTACCTAGAGTCAGATCCAAAACTATGAAGACCTACCACAACTCATAACTATCATATAGGCTTCCCATGCACGAGTATTCAAAATCATGGATATTATAGTGCACACTCATGCGGTCCCATCACTTGGGACTCTCACCCATGTGAAGACAAAGAAGTAGGTTCGACTGAAGCTTGACTCATACTTCGACGAGTTGATGCACACTGCCACTAGCTCAGACTTGCTTATTAATGTAGACATCATGCGCAAGTACATTGCTGATCCATCCACACTGAAGACAATGATGCACATGCTCACAGATGAGTTGGATAGAGGAGCCCGAGCAGTGTACCCAGATGCTATAGAGGCATGGTTCAAGTTTCAAACGGATGTCACATCATAACACATGGACACTATCAAGGACTATCAATCTTGGCATCAATATGTCACTGTTGATCAACATAAGGATGTCAAGCAGTTGGACTTCTATGGTTTTCTAAGTCCAAATGATGTCTAGTTTGGCTTGCCCAAGCCATTGTTCACATAGGTACATGTGCATTGTAATTTTGATTCATGTCAAATGTAAGTCAAGTGTCAAGAGTGGATGTAATATTCATAGAGTAGGTGAAGAGTCATGAGGGTAGTTGAATGGTCACAAAGGGGAATGTCAAGGGTCAACCCACTCTTTTCTATAAATAATCCATCATAAAGCATTATAAAGGCTTTTGGTCAGCTAAGATTCTACTAAGACAATCTTGAAAAAGACTTGGATAGTATTGTAATATGCCTTAGCTTCTCCACTGCATGGAGCTAGTACATCTCTTTGGAGGAGTAGGTGGATGTGGCTTTAACATTCAACTGTTGGGGCTAGCAGGTTCACATGGATGTATTGTATGATTGTGACATACACTTCTTTATATAATAAGAGGAAACACATTTTCATGCATATGTTGTTATTGTCGTTGGACTACTCCAGTTGCTTTAATGATATATGTTGTTTAACTTTCGTACTTGTGTATGCACTGATTCACATGCAATTATATGAATTTGTTGTTAATGTGTTGCATATGTTGTTAATGTTGTCATCGTCTGTGGCGACTGCTTTGCTGGACATCAGACATAAATTTCACTGCATGGAGCTAGTACATCTCTTTGGAGGAGTAGGTGGATGTGGCTTTAACGTTCAACTGTTGGGGCTAGCAGGTTCACATGGATGTATTGTATGATTGTGACATACACTTCTTTATATAATAAGAGGAAACACATTTTCATGCATATGTTGTTATTGTCGTTGGACTACTCCAGTTGCTTTAATGATATATGTTGTTTAACTTTCATACTTGTGTATGCACTGATTCACATGCAATTATATGAATTTGTTGTTAATGTGTTGCATATGTTGTTAATGTTGTCATCGTCTGTGGTGACTGCTTTGCTGGACATCAGACATAAATTTCACTTGAACATTGCTATAACAACCATTGCACTCATCTCGGACTAATTCGTGAGTGTTGTACGTGTTATCTTTCCTTGTATGATGTGATTGTTGCATCCGAGCGAAATGCTCCGCCGGAAGTTGTGCATGTCCTTTTGTGTTGTGTGTTCCTAGCCAAGTTGGGACTGATCACTTTCAACCTAGAACTCACCTTCACCTCCTTCCCCCTTCGAAGTGTTGGAACCTCTCATACACCTTCCTTGATTCATTACATCATTCACACCCTTGCTGCTGACAGAGTTATCCTACTTGCCTCTGTGTGACATCATGGTCAAGGCATTACCTTATGACCCAATGTTGGGACTCCTACACCAAATGGTTTGATTTCTAATTGGGTATTCTTACTGGGGAAATCCCCTTGACATGTTGGCAGATCTATCACCGTCAACACCAGGTTAAATGGAAAAAAGCTTTTGATACGTTTGAAGAAAATCAGGGAAATAGGCTACTTGTCATTAAGATGCATAATTCCCAGTCTTTGAATGTTTACAACAAACATGAAGCCATCTTGGGAATTGATGGATGGAAAGAATAGATAATGGAAACTCAATAATGGTGCATTAATATATTCACAAAACAGATCTTCTCTTATCAGGAGGAGGCTTGGGACAACTACCAGAAATGTTGGATGCTCTCGTCATTAGTTGTTAGGATACGTGAGCCTTTTAGGGCCCAAATTTGCTCGATCTCTAAATAGGATACCCCGATATATTGCGTGCATATGGATTCGTGGGGTCTGATGGATGGGTTTGAGGTTTTGATTTCCCATCATCTAGTTGTCAGTTGATCAGTACGCTCCAACTTATGATGTAAGCAAGGATTGGTAGAAAGAAGTCATCCAAACAGATGGGTATAAGCCTCTAAGAACATATATGTCTGCAAAATACAATCTTGCACAAATTCATGCTGATAATCACAGCTCTAACCCAGGTTTGCGCAGGTGATGAACTGCATGAGGACATCTAGTACGGCAAGTTGGGGGGATATGTTGGTGGATATATTTGCATACTTTTACTCACCCTTTTATCCTATTCTTTTTATCCATTTCACACCAATAATAGTTAATCGATATCTTAAAATGCACAAGCATACCTCTCATCATGTCTTTATGGATTATTGGTCAATGAATCATAGTCATAGGGAATTATTACCTAAATGGCTTGCTAATTTAGTTATTTCTGTAGAATTAAAGGGAGAATGACGAGGATTGTGATTCAATGAATGATCTTCTCAAAGATGGCAGTGTTATCCTTGAAGATGCAATGGTGAATCAATCTTTCGATTGACACACTGTTATCTTATAACATTTTGTTCCATTTTGAAAACCACCATGTAATTAAGGGCATACAATGTTGTAATTATAAGAGTTGTACTATTGGAAAACTGTATAAAAAAGAGTTGCAGGCTGTGAAATCTATCGTTGTTAAGAGTCATCAAGGTTATAGGAGAAACACTCTAACTTTGAGTTTATAACAACATACTTGTAATATTTCTTTTATTAATGACAAGTTGATCTTCTGAGCATATTGTGATTCATTGATCTTGCCATAGCCTTGATCGGGAGTTGGGTCCACTCTCTTGACGAGGTGATGCTAGATTAGATGTGTGTTAGTTTTATTTTTTCATGTTTATTATTGTTGTGAATGTTTATTAGTGCGTTGTTATGAGTCCTTATTGTTGTTACTCTTATGGTTGTTACAATTATTGCTAGTTGTTACTCTTATTTGTTGTTATAGTATTGCTCACTATTTCACATTGATGAATTTATAGTTGATGTTCACTGTTGGGTATGGAAACTACGGCCTCCACATACAGTGCACGATAGCGTTGAAACAACTGGTAGAACCCCAGGTTGACAATTAAATGTGGGTTGGGTGAATTGCATGATTCATACTTGGACACCAACGCAACATCAACACAACCCATTGGAATGGAAAGCATTGGACTATTTAATACATATTCTCACATGGATAGCTTGATATTAAGGCACTTTCCAGATAAATTTATGGTTCCTCCATTTGCAACCGTCACTTGACACTCTCATGCTCGATATAGGAAGCAATTCAATTCCTTGACCATCTTACAATGAATAAAATTATGGGTACTACCCAAATCAATCAACATTTTTTCCTTCTTCTTCTTGACATGTCCTTCTATCTTGAGAGTTTGAGGAGTGGTAATTCTTGTCAATTAATTATAATATATGCTAGGATTCATTTCTCTTTTCTCTAGGGTTAGTTCCTAGTGTATATCCTCTTATTTTGACATTTCTTTTTATTTTTCTTCGTCCTCTCCCCAATCTCTGAAATTAATTTCTTCAAAACACACTTATGACCTTTAATGTATTTTCTATCACAACTATAACAAAGAAATTTTTCTCTTTTTTCTTTTAATTTTTTTGGTGTCAACCTTGTAGCTTGTGGAGGGCTAGGAGAAACAACACTTCCATATTTATAGTTGCAAGTGGTAAGATTCCTTCTTGCCATAATTTTGCTTTCAATTTTTCTTGCCAACCTGAATTCCTTCTCCAATGAATCAGGTTCCCAAAGATGAACCCCATTTTGGATGTTATCCTTTAAAGTCCTTATGAAGACATCAATCCTATGCTTCTCTAGAATATCCTTTACCCTTATTGTCAATTTGTGGGACTCCTCAATGTGCTCCACCATTTAACCCTTTTCTTTAAGATTTATCAATTGGTTAAAGAAGGTGTTACTCTTTGTATCCTCATAATGTTCTATCATTTCCTCCGTAAAAATTGACTAAGTGATAATTATTTTATGAGCGAAAAGCCATCGATACCATACAAACTGATTGGGTTCTAAATATAAAGTTGCAATCCATACCTTTTGTGTGTTTGGCACATTATGGAGATCAAAATATTGCTCTATCTGTAGTATCCATGTTATGGGATCCTTGCCATCAAAATTCCTCATATCAATCTTTGGAATATGGTGGGTCTTCGATCCAATGTTAGATCCTATGGAATAATTATTAACATTTCTTTTTTTATCATCATGAATTTCCTCTACTACCTTTTCACCATTCGGAAGCATATATTGTAGCAACTTTGCCAAACCTCCCTTCAAACCTTCCATACCTTTCTTCAAATATTAAATGTTTCATTTCAGTTTTTCTTATTAAACCATCCATATTAGCTTCCATGTCATTCTTCAAACTATCCATCTTAGCTTCTATTACGTTTTGTGAGAGGGAAATTTGTTGCACTTCGTCTCGTAATTTTGATATATCATGTTGCATTTCTTCCTCTTCTTCATGGATCAGAGTAAAGATTTCAGGTTTCTTACTATGTGTTTCCATTTTATTTCTTTAGGGAATAAATTAATGATAATTGTGCTTCAATATTCCCTTTGAATCACTTCAAATAAATTTTCAAACAAAACATATGCAAATTAAAAAAAAAAACTACACACATTGTTTTCACTTTGTAGGAGCTTGATATTGAATATGTTGTATCTCTGTAATTGTGGATCTCCAATGCCTAAAATTGTGTCTTGTGATAACCCTCTCAGTTCTCTTTCCAACCCCATAAGTATGATCAATATTGGATTTTCCAAGAAAGAGTTATGGCACATCTCCAACGATGACTTGATTATAGACTTGTTCAGTAGAGAGAACTTGTACGAAGTGCCACATGTCATTTTTTCAATCTTCAGCTCTAAACACGATACCAAACAAACTAAAGTCCATCCTCTTTTTTTCACCTTTTACGAAATTTGAATCCAATGCTCAAAGAGAAAGCTATGACAATTTTCCCAAGGTGACCTGTTTGAGATGAAATTCAAGAGCCTGCAAAAACCCTAACTTTCTTGGATCATATCCCTAAACATATAGCAAGACAAGATTTGAAATTTGGACATGCAACTCATCACTATTTAGGCTCAAATGGTTTTTAATTTTAGTGTCTAAAACTTCGTAGAAACAAAGTTATAGAGAACATGCCACAATAAACTATTTGAAGTAGTGAAACCATAGAATCCAAAGCTCTGATACGAAATGTTATGCAATAGGGTAACTAAACTAGAAGAAGAGTTAGATCAACGACATAAAAAATGGACTCTTTGAGGGGGAAACCTCCTTTACAATACACAAATGAACAATTCTTAGATGATACAAATGAAAATACCTCCTTTGTATATATAAGACTCTTAGGGGTGACAATATAATCAGAGCCTACATAGCAATAAGATTGTAAGGGCACAAAAATAACAATAGTGGGCTTCTATGGGACAAAATAATAACAACAATACAATAAGGGCTTTACAGTAATAACAATAAGGTTCTACACTATTAGCATAGGGACCTAACAGAAACAGTGCAAAACCCCTCAGCCCGACTCATTGAGTCTTAAAACTACACAATTTGTCTACCCAGTCTAGCCTAAACAATGCATTGCATAGTCTCAATGCTCAAGCTTCACCCTTCACTTCCTGAGTCAGGCAATTGCGCAGTCAATGAGCCTCTCCCTCATTTTGAAACCCAGTTCTGACATATTTAGTGAATCAACATGCAACATATTAGACTAGGTGTTTATTGTAGATATGTCATCTCATCATGAGTGAATTACAGATGAATGTACTCTATCAGCCCTCATATATTTGGAAACTAATTTTTCATTAATTGAACCCATAATGTACATAGTTGGATGAGCTATATGTCCATATGTCGATTTTATACGTAGAACCACGACCCATTGGAACCTTGACAAATATCACTCTTCACTTGAATCTAAATATGGTTCATTTTCTAATAAGAAGACATGCTTCACACTATGAAGTTGGATAGCCATATAACTCTTATTCCATGAATTAATGATCCACTTGGAACCTTGACAATTTTCTTTGTCCTCACATGAATACCAATCTAGGTCATTTTATATGGACCATATTTTGTTCACATGTAAATCATTGGACGCTTAGATGACTCTAGCTACTCCCTAATGGATAGATTACGCAATAAGGGCCCCACTAGAGTTGGTCTTTCTATTATTTTTGGCGCAATTGCATTGTTTATCAGCAATTGGGCAGAGTTAAATAAACAAGAAGCCTTCAACAAACCACTACCTTGGAGATAATCTCAAGACTTTAGAGATTTCCACATATGCTTCCACGTCATTTCCATGACATTTGTCAAATCATCCCATTGCCACGTGGTCTTCCTTGGTGTTTCCACATGTATGGGTACATGTCATGTGTCACCCAACCAATTTTCCAATTGGCCACCCAAAAATCCTAAAAAGGAGTGACATGTGTCATCATCTCATGTTGTCGCATCAACTACTTTTTACACTTCGTGCCACCTATATTGCCACATTGTATTAAGGTCCACCTTCTGCCCAAGAGAAAAAAATATGCATCCAGATTTTTCTTAAGTGTTTTCCTTGGTTCATCCTAGAATTCCTAGATTCTCAAATATATATGAGATTCATAGATAGATGTTGTAGACATAAATATATGTGAAATTCCTAATGTGAAAGTTTGATTGAATTTGGTATCTGCCTCGAAACATTAACTTGGTGCATGTGTGGATTTCGCTAAATGACAATATGTCAATTGCCGGTCTTTGGCAACATACAAAGGGGAGTGAAAACTTTGGTTTTTGGGACTATTTTTCCTTTTATAAGGATTTTTTTTGTTTTTGCACATTTCCCTTGAATGTGGAGTTTTCCCTTGTTTTCTTCTTGGCAATATTATGAGCTACAAAAACCATCTCCAATAAAAGAAATCCCTTTGAACATAACATCAATGAAAACATGTTATACATCATGCCTCTTGACTTGACATCAATGACAACGCTATGAACAACTCTAAGCTCAAAAATTATAATTTTTGGCTCCAGGCTTTATCTCCCTTTGTTAGGTTTCTTAATTCTAAGGGGATTTATTTTATCTTGGCCTAGCAATCTCTAAGTCTCTCTATGATAATATTCCTGACCATGTTTCTTATTTTCCCTTTCTGTCTTATCTCTCAACAACCATGTTTCTCTGGAAATAGTTCCCTTCTCTCCCTCAATGACTCTCTAAGTTTGGTTTGTATCCTCTCCTAGTCTTCAATACTAGCTCTACCTCAACCTCTCTCCCTTTCCTACCATTCGATTTACTCTTAGTTTATCACCCATGCCTTAAGCCAAGCTTAATGTCCAGGCATCGACCTTTGGTTATATAGTGTGGTGGAAGAAGGGGGGACCTTGGATTTTCATCATCCTCTAAGCATAGCCATCCTTTGGGTCATCGCACTTGGGCCCAAATTGTTGCACATGAAGCGATTGAGTGCTACATTGATATCATCCTTGTAGTAGTCTAAAGGGAAATATTTGATGTAGAGGAGTAAGTCAAACAATCTAAGTGCTTCATTTTGAATAGACATGTTTAACAAGAGACTAGGGCTTAGATTCCTAGTCTGGAGACTCCATTAGGGGAAGGACAACATCCTATATGTAGACCATAAAAACCTCTATTGGTACATCAAGACAATCATGGGAAGAGTCTAAACTAGCAGGGATAATACTCATAAATAATTGACCATATGCATAGAATATGTTACGGATGAAATTGATAGGTTGTAACAAAGTTCTAAGTCCTTGTTAAAAACCTGACAAAACTTAATTTTTTATCATCTGACAATGACAATGAATCTCAACCACAAATATAAATAGACTCTCCAATAATAAAAATACGAAACAAACCAATATCTTGAAAAAAATATCTTTAATATTATTATTATAAACCTTATTATTAATTTAGAAATTAATTTATCTACTAATAATGTAGCTATTTATAATATATCACATAAATTCATCCATTTAAAAACTTTAAACTTATACTATTAGTCTAATTTCTTATCTACAAAATGATAAATATATATAGCCCTTAAATTCTTAAGTTTTACATTATCTTCCCTTATCATATTCTCCGTGAGTAGTTTATTCTCCATGTGTAAGCGACTCATTAATAACATGTTTTATAATGTTATTTTAATATTTAAATTGTAATTTTGATTATTAATTAAAAATTTATCTTTAAAATATATGTAATTTTATTAATTTCAAAATAAATCAAATTTTAAACCAACCAAAGCAAAAATGTCCAAATGAAAACGAAAACAAGTTATGGTGAATATTAATATTAACCACTCTTAAATACAAATTAGATTGGAGTAAATACAAATTAACCACTCTTAATATTAACCAGTCTTAAATACAAATTAGATTTGAATTTTATCAAATAAATTCAATTTCATCTTAATCGTGAGGAAGGAAAAAAAAAAATTTAAAAGTTGGTAGATAGTTAATAATTGAAAGTGTGGATTCTAATTTTATATTATGACATGTTTTATTGTATAATAAGATGATATAGTAGTTATTTTTGTCACTTAGTTTAAATATAGCTAAATTACAATATAAATATTGAATTTAAATTAGTGTTAAAGTCTAGAATTACATTAATTTGAATTTTATTTATTAGTAAACTCTTTATTTGGATTTTACTTATTGGTAAAGTCTTTTTTTGTGCAATTAAAGACCAAGGACCCAATTTCAATGCTTATGAAACATAACTTAAAAATTATAATATTATTATTATTATCCAATTTTAAGGTCACGGCCAAGCCAAACACCAAATTGGTGTATGAGAACCTCTTGTTTGTGGGACAAGGGACCCACCTTGGCACAGCTATTTAACTACTAAATTTACAAAAAAATACAACTTATATTATAGTTACATTTACATTTACATTTACCTTTAAACTACATTAGTCATCTAAATCAAAATTATTTATCCAAGTTTAAAAAATTATATATTTTAGTTTCTTAAAATTTAAACTAATATTTAATAATTTTTTTTAAATACATTAATAGGTTATAAAGAAATAAATTTTATTTTTAAAATTTTAAGTTATGTTTTAAAAAAAGTAATAATATAAAAATACATATATTTTTTTTTATTAAAATTTGAATTTAAATTTTAACGTGTTTAATTCATTAGGAGAAGATGGAAAATGCAAATGACGACCGTATCATATCGTCATTGTGGCATTTGCTATTTTTTCTAGGGAAGTGTTTAAGGATGTAGTTGATCGCTACTGCTATATTAAAGAAAAGAAAGCGGGAACACGGAGTCTATTAAAAGCATCATC
>APFE031527518.1:0-62021 GCA_000404065.3 Pinus taeda
AAATAATCAAGCTTATCAGTAGATGCTCCATCAAGTTTCCTCATAACCCTCGGAAAGGTGTAGTTGGCAAGTTGGATTCCTGAGTTCCCTTCCTCAACTCCCGAATCAAGGACCTCCCGAAGTCAATTACTGGACAAGAACTCAACTCCCGAATCAAGCACCTCCCGAAGTCAATTACTGGACAACATCCCAATATGTCGCATAACCTCATTAGGAAACCACTTCCATGTCTACCACTAATGAGGGATCCTTCCCTAGATCCGCAACTACCATACTATCTGGACAACCATCCATATTGAGCCTTACTACTACTTGATCTTTAAGTACTGGCATCAGACATACAGTTGAACTGCTGGTTATTTTTAAAAGAGTTTAATAGGTTCACTCTCTTCATTGAATTCATCATCGGAATTCAATTGGTATTCAACTGTGGTTATATTTGTTGATTATTTCCCTTTGAGCACATCACTAGCACCACTTCTGCAATTCCACGCTGTGTGCCCAATTTTCTTGAAATAGTAGCATTCAATGTCACCTTTGTTTCCATTTTTCTTTCTCATCCTTGACTTTGTCCACAAGGCATTTGCTACAGAGAGTTCTCTTCGGCATCCTCTGGTTTCAGTCGCTTTTCCTCGCCGAGAAGTGCTGCAATTGTCTCTTGCAATGTTTGTGTAGACATTTGACTCAAAGTGAAAACAACATTACTATAACTTGAAGGAAGACTATTTAATAATACAGCTTTAGGGTCTTCATCCTCCACCTTAGTCCCATCTTCACTTAATTGTCTTAAAAGAGACATTAAATTATTTATATGACTGGACATAGATGTCTCTTCATTCATTTTCAGACTAAATAATTGCAGCTTTATGGAAAATTTTGCATTTGTAGATTTTACACCAAACAATTGAGCCAAATGTTCCCATATTTCCTTTGATGTTTTAGTAAGATCTACATGATGTAATTGCGAATCAGAAAGAGCAAGTCCAATAATAGACTTAGCTTTTTCATCTCTATTTTTCCATTCAAGTAACTCTTTGGCATCTGTAGGTGCTGCTTATGAACCATTCACTATTCCCCACAAGTTTTTATTCATTAATTGCAGTTGTATTTTTACTTTCCACGAGGGAAAATACAAACCACTGAATTTGTCTAACACCATAATCTCCATGATAAAAAGAAAACAAAATAAAAATACCATTTCTAAAAATGGCAGAAAAATTCAAAACACTGAATTTGTCTAACACCATAAACTCCATGATAAAAAGAAGACAAAGTAAAAATACCATTTCTAAAAATGGCGAGAAAAATCATGTTAAGGAAAAAAAAATTGATCTTACAGGCTTGGGAAAATCCGTGCGTTCCTCACCTCAATTTCTTACACCAATGAAAATCTGTGCGTTCGGAATCCGCTGTCAAAAAACAACATTGGCGCACAGCTTCATCTAATATATATCGGACACAGCTGGAAGCACGGTTTCAAAAATCCACCATTAATACAACTGAGTGAGGGATCCGTGGCCTGAATTTCAAGTTTTTAACGCCTTGGGCGAATCAAAGATTGCCAAAAATCCGTGGCAGCAAGCAGTTGCAGGTCCACCATGAATGGATCTGACGAAGCTATGGACGCAAAGCCGAAATATTTGCCTGAATCTCTGATAAAGCACATGTATTTAAAGAGGATCATGTCTGTGATATATTCAGGATACAAGAGCCCGGTTAACATCCAGATGCACCTCCTCACAACATACACAGTTACAGAAATACAATTATATTAAGCACAAATGGTGCATGTGTAATCACACTCACACACAGATTTACATTCAGATTACTCTATTAAATAGAGTTTCTGAGATCGAGCTTATTCCCAAATTAGATAGAGTGGTTGAGATAATTTCTCAACCATCACAAACCAACTTCTTAATATGGAATGTAATTATTAACTCCAACAATATCACCTTCTTTACTTCTCATCTCCACATTGTTTATGATATTCATTATCCCAAGGTTGATTCACTAATTCATAGAACTAAAATGGTGTTTTTTTTTTAAATAAAAAATATGATTTTTTATAATTATTATTTTATTATAATTCTTAAAATCATTTAAAATTTCACCTTCTCCAAAATCATTTAAAATTTCACTTTCCATCGTTATAATTTAACCTAAAATCATAAACTCTAAACCCTTAGTTTTCTATTTTACCCTATAAATTTTAAAAACTAAAATAATCCTAAAATAAAAAAATGAAAATGAAACAAACATTCTCAAAACTCCCACTTTGAACTCTTCAAAGTTCCATCATTATTCTTTAGTTTAAATCCACTAGCTCATAACTCTTATCACATTTATTTTTAGTTTTCAAAAGAAATTGACCTTATAAAATAAATAAAAAATAAAATAAAACACAAATTATAAAAATTTAATATTGTGATATTTTTTAATTACATGCAACTGAAAGAACTTACATTAAAATTTATCAAATTTTAATGTGCAACATTTCGTAAATATATAAAAGCATATTTCGGAAAACACATAAGTTAAAAAAAACTATTAACTACTCTTCTAAGTAGCCAACAGGGAGAGAAATTGTTGGTACTGTCAAAAGTCTAATAAAATATTTCAAAAATTCTTGTAAAAGCAGTGTTTGAAGAATGTTTTTGATTATAGAAATAAATTGAGCACCATGAAAAATGTACGAAAATAGAAATATAACAAAAATTTAACAAAAAAAACCTAAGCACATATAAAAGTTTAGCAAATGTAACAGAGATTTAAAAAAAATCTCTCACATAGAAATTTAACAAAAAATTTTCAAAATATGGCCGCCACTTTCCCCCAAAAAAAACATTCTCGTTAGGCTATGACATTGCTTCTCCTCACGTCATCATTTTTCCTTTCCCGTTAACGTTCAGGTACTTCTCTTGTTCACTCAAGATTGATTTAGTTGTTGTCTTTTGTTGTTCACTCAAGATTGATTTGGGCATGCACGTACACTCCAGACGTCCAAAGATTTTTGTTGTTCACTCAAGATTGATTCAGTTGTAAGATTCTCTATTAGGAGTTATTGAAAAAAACCATTAGGGGGTAATTTCATATCTGACTGTCGGGATACATCCTGTTAAAATGAAACCAAAACGTAAGGGAATGAAAATAGCCATTAATTCCATATTTAGTAAAATTGTTTTATTGGCCTTAGGATACCTTCCCTATTCCTTTTCCGTAATTTTGGACAAGTAAGATATTATTACCGAACCGGCTCCATCTAACTTATCGGTGGGAACTAATTCTTTTCCTTGCTTTATCCCTTTGTTTCCCTCTGAACGTAAATAGCTGCCACATCCAACAGGGCCCATTCCAAAAGCACCTAAACAACTAGTGGTAGTTTCTGTGTTTCGTCTGTCAATAGAATCTGGAGCCCGAGATGATCCGAGCCTTGGGTTCCGACCTTTATTAGGTATGGTGGTTACCTATGCAACTGGAATCAAGCAGAGGCTTTTACTTTCCCACTCAGTAGCTCCATTAGAACTTGATTGTATCTACATTCATGGCTAAGTTAGAATGTTGCATAAATTGCAAAAGAAAGAATGGCCGAGTTTTCCTATTAAGGTTGGTAAAAGGTGTTGATTGATAAGTTTTCATTGCATTTGAGAAGTTGCAAAAAAATTGGCTGAATTCCTTTCCTACTTTAGATACCACCGCAAATTTTTTATTATAAATCACTACAAATTGATAAGTTTATCAAAAGCTTTTCAAAATGAACATACTTTATATTATTATATTTTTATTGATGTTGTCATGCTAATATTTTTAATGAAAAATTTATAGGAACTAATTTCATGGATGCCATGCTCCCAATTCTTTTTTCGTTAATAGGCAAGGGTGTAGCACGGCCGAAGTAGTTAACATGTTCTATTGTTAAGTTACTTTGCGAACTACGCCTAACATTCATCATTTTTCATTAACAATATTAATGTGCGGAATCCATTAACGTTATAACATAACCATAAGCATTCATAATAGTAGAGGCAACATCGTCATATGCAATAACAATATTTTATTATGATTCTGAGAATTTACAAATGACCGGGAGCAAGTGCTCCACCGACGTTTTTAACCGTGGTTGCTCCCCACACTTCACCGTTCAACCCACAAATTCTTGCCCGAGTTGGGCGGGCGAGCCCTCGTGCGACCTCCACCAAATACTCCTCACTCGAGCTCGTGTCAACCGGCGGGCGGGTGCCTTCGTGCATGCCTCCACTCGCACACGCAGCTAACGGGAGGGCGCCTTTGTGCAACACTCCACCTGTGTGTATAACCAAACGACGAGCGGGCACGCACATGCACCCTCCACCCGCTTTTACCTCCGAACGATGGGCGGGAACCTTTGTGCGACCCACGACCCATGCTACCACCAATTACTAATCCTTCGTGCAGACTTTCGTGTAGACTTGCTCGGCGAGCGTGCGCTTAACCTGTGGTTATGTACGCCCTTCCTGCGGCTCTCCTCCACCCTTCACACTTCTTGTTTGATGAGTGATGTTCGAATGTGTGATTTCCATCAAGCCTCACCGCCTATATGTATGGTGAGTGGGCAGGGGTCGTGCCACCCGACTAACCCTCTGTTCTACCTCCAACTGACTCGCCCTTGTCGCAAAACTTCGCCATATGTGTTGGTTGACCCACCCATGACACGAGACCGCCCCACCACACTCGCCCGATTCCTCCAACTCGTGTAGTCGGTCCGCGGGTGGCTCGCCCAACCGAACTCAGTATCAGTGCTGTAACCATCCTCCTCTTCAATTCATCAAATGCCTCTTGACATTTGTCTTTCCAACTCCATCTCTTGTATTTCTTCAACAAGTCTCTCAATGATGATGCTACCTTCAAGTATCCGTCTACAAACTTCCATTGGTAGTTGGTCATGCCCAAAAATACCCTCATATCATGGAAATTGTTCGGTTCAACCCAGTCCTCGATTGCCTTCACTCTGCTCGGCTCCATACATATGTACCCTTGACCAACTATGTGCCCAAGAAATGGAATCTCGGTCTGAGCGAACACACACTTAGACTTCTTCAAATACAACTATTTTTCCCTCAGTGCCTCGAACACCATCATCAAGTGCTTCTTATAATCCTCCATGTTCTCACTGTACACCACTATATCGTCCAAGTATACTACTACAAATGAATCCAAGTATGGTCGTAGAACATCATTCATCAAAATGTAAAACATAGCAGGAGCATTGCACAACCTGAATGGCATAACAAGGAATTCAAAGCTACCATACCTTGTTACTATCATTGTTTTCTTCTCGTCTCCTTTAGCTATCCGCAATTGATAATAACCATGCCTCAACTCTAGCTTGGAAAAGAATCAGGCTTTTGCAAGCTTGTCAAGGCAATCAGCAGCCAATGGCAAAAGATACCTGTTCCTTACCGTCTGCCTGTTCAATGCACAGTAATCATAGCACATCTATAGCTCATTCGAATCCTTCTTCCGCTGGAACAATACAAAAGCTCCATAGGGGGACCTTGAAGGTCTGATGAAACTTACATCAGCTAACTCCTTTAACTGTCGTTTCAATTCCTCCAAATCGGGTCTTGACAACCAATAAGGTGCCTTAGCCAAGGGTTGCTTTCCTGTCTCAAGCTCAATGCTATGATCCACTGCACACCTTGGTGGAAGCCTCTTTGGTAGCTCATCAGGCATCAAATTTGCATATTTGGCCAATACCTCAGAAATATCTACTGGAACGGGCATCCCCACTCAATCACCTTCAACTCCCTTGAACATCACTGCATATGCCTCCATATCTGATTCCTTCATAGCCTTCTCCAAACATAGTGCAGAAACATGCTACACCTTCACTTCCCTTCTTTGCCTATGAGTGGGCAAAGTCCATGTTACACGGTAATTTGTCACTGCCTTCACTCCCGGTCCTTCTACTGTGTCATGTGTCCAATTCAAACATGATCATGTTGAACAAATGCTCTTTTATGCTGCCAATTGACCCACTTTTCTAAAGTTATCTGCCTCATCACAACTATGGGCTTAATATACGCGCTGAATGGCGCTCGTAAACAGTCCAGCCACGCTACCAGCGAAAAGTACATATGATTCACACAATGGCTCGATTTCATGATCTAGCTCGAGGTAACTTATTATCTTTAGCGATGATCTGACTGGCTACATTGCTCACTGGCGATTTTAGCGCTAAAGCTGAGTTATGTACTCATGATGATCTAGACTGGGTGAATTTGTTCCAACAATAGGCCTTCTGAATGACTGCAGACCTGGTTGTTGGCATAGTTTGTGTCGCCTTTCCTTCTTTGCCATGGCAGTTCCATCAATTGTGCTACCTTCCTTGATGATAAGCTCTCTCTTCCACCTTTCATGGAGACTCCTTCCCCTATTTAAACACTCACCTTTGCTATGATCAGCTAGTTGGTAAATTATTGGTTTGAGCAGTGTTGTTAGTGCTTTGATAGATAGTTGGTGTGGGTGTGACTAGTGTGAGAGTGTGGATAGCTTGTGGAAGGTTGTGAAGTTCCTTTGATTTTATGTAAAATTTGTGAGTGAGAGAGAGAGACTTGTATATTGGGAGATCCATCTTCAAAGAGTGAATGCTTGAGGAACATGCTAGTTGGATCCCTCTGAGAAGGTTTGCGACCTCAAGACTTTGGTTGTAAGCTTACTATTATTTCATTATTAATGCAATCAATGATGCTTTCCTATGTCTTGTATGCAATTTACTTGATAGCTCATGACTTCTTGACTTTGTGATTAAATAGATCATTGTTGTTTTTCGGTTACGTGCTCTGTTGTATTTCCTTTGCATTGTTCCAGGTTGATCACTCGTCGAGAAGAAGGAAGTGAAAGTTGGAGCAGCGCAATGGAACTCCATCGACCACCGGTTGAGGTAGGTCTACAACTATGACTGTTTAAGGAAAGCTATTGTTGATCTGTCCGTGTTTGTGACTAAACCCACTACAGGGCTAGAGGGGTTCCCTCTGTCTGCAGAGGGAACACTTTCCTGCATCACAAATTGGCGACTCTGCTGGGAAGCCTATCCTATGTTCTTCTCTTTGCTCTTGTTTTGATTTTGATTTTGGTCTCTCTTAAGTTTTGGGGATTAATTATCAGTTTCTTGGATCACCTAGATTGATCTGGGAGGTCCCTCTATTATCTGTTAGATTGGCTGGTTTTTGTTTGGGAGTTTTTGGCTCGTTTTCCTTTGTTTTTTATATCATCACAGAACATAGCTTAACAGTCACGCTGTCATTGTGCTCACTCTTTTGTAAAATCCTGTGCATCACTGAATAACGTCACACAATCGCGATGACTCCTGAAATCGGATCATCGCGGGAAAGACGTGTACTTCCGCGCTAACATCGCCCTGTTGCTACAACTAGCTACCTATCAGTGCTAGTTGCTAGTGCTGCACTCATGACAATACCTATAGAATTGATTTTCTCAATTCTACTTCCTGAGTTTGCCAATCCTATTCATCCCTTGCCTTTTTCACTTGCTCAGTCATTTGTTTTTCATTGTTTATGGTTAAGACGCTCTTTCTTTGGATTTTTTGAATGAATCTTGTTTTTTTGTCCGTGTGACCTAGTTCATTATATCAAGTTCCTTGAATCAATTGTCTTGGTTGTTAGTCTGCTCAAGATTCATTTACAACTCTCTTATTGGTTTGATTGAGCCTTCCTCATTCTTTGTTTCTGGTTGATTTTTAATGACAACTATTGAACCAATCTTTGGTATTGATTCGATCTTTTTCACTACTGAACATAGATCACAATTGTTTGGATCGACCAATTCTTTCACACTTTCTTGTTTGCTTCTTTGAATTTAAAACATTAAAAATTAAAGGATTGCATTCATTTAGTGTGTGAAAGTGAAAGTGAATTTTCATTTCAAAGTTGCATATTGGAAAGCGAATGATAAAATCTCTCATTGAGTAGTACTCATGCACTTTAGGAATTGATGTCTCTATGCATTGTGTGATTGCATTTGTTCACCTTGGTTTTCTTGGTTTGGGAATGATCTCTCTACCCTCCCATAGGTAGGTGTTCATTGAATTAAAAGGATATTTCATTCATTCTAGCTACATCCTAGGATTTGTTAAATACATACGGTAGGGCCTCAAAACTGAAACATAATCCAAGATCAAACTTAAACTGAAATGAATAAATTTAACAATGCATTGGAACATAACACTCATTATTTAGAGGTCTAGGCTACAGACATGCTCCGGTGTCATTAAACCTAGTCACTATTGTTCTCACTCAAGGTTGGGTGATTCCTCCTTCGTGACTCAATAGTGGTCTAGTACAAAATTGTGCTCCCATGTACCGTCGAGTATATGTTGGGAGACCCCACTAGGTTTATCATACTTTATCCTTAGGAAGTCATGTTTTTCGCCTTACAAACTGTAATGCACCGAACACAGCGTTCGGGAAGATTGACTGCTGTATGGAAAGTCCTTGGTTTTCATATGACTGCCAAGGTGTATATGTAGTTTTACGAGTTGTTTGGTAAACCTTTTTCCTGGTTCTCCAGAGTAGTCACTTTCGTTCCTTTTTAGACTCCGTAAAAGAAAAGGTCCATCTAAGCACTTGTCACTTCAAGATCATTAAATATTCAAAGGTGACTAGAGTCATATTTTAGTCCTTTTCTCGACTCTTTAAAGATGAAAAGGTCAAGTTTTATTCCTGTGTCTTAAAATTTATTTGGCCATGTTCATATTTACTCGGTTAGATCTCGTTTGCGTTTAGTTTGAGTAGGGTCCTTTCTCAATAGTTTTCCTAGGATCTTGAATTGAATCATCCTTGCGGAATCACCGATCTCGTCTCCCATTCCAACTAACTAAGGGTCTCCATCCTCTGTCACTCCAGAGGTACCGGTTGTTAGTGACACTCTTCCTGTTATTCCGAATGTCCAACTTCTTAACTCTCGCACCCCAGAGGATGAGTATTACGATATTCAGTGGAACCCTATTTGGGAGCCTTCTGAAGAAGACTTTCCCTCTACTCCTCCTAGTGCTTCGGTCCCGATGTCTTCCTCCGACATGGATGAGACGACTCCTGTCTCTGGTGAAGAATCCTTTGTGTGAGAAAGTGAAATACCTATTCCTACAGAAACAGGGACTTCACCTTTCCGTGCAATAGGAACTTTACCTTTCCATATTACCTCCCTTGGTGTCGCATTGCCTCTAAGGTATAATGCTTTGGCGGACATCATTGGTTCTAGGTATCCTCTTTCGAGTCCCTTATGGTCTCATACCGTCCCTCCGACTTCGGAGTCATTCACACCTCAAATTCACAATGTGTCCATCACATCTGTTTCGACCATGCCAATTGGTTGTGTGGCTTCTTCAACCCCTGTTGTCAGTGTCGCCACTACTTCTTCAGTGGTTACTACTATTGTGAGACCTTCTGCTAGTCCTACCTATAGTGGCCCAATGGCAAGAGTTGTTAATCCCACACTAAGTGCCCCACCTTCTTCTGGTTCCATTCCAGCAGGGGAGGCATATGATCAATACATGCAAGCTCTTCGGAATCTGGATCCTCAAAATCCATTTAATTATTATGATTCTCATGGAGCTCATATCTGTTACCCCAAACCTATGCCATTTCCACCCGTGGTTGAGGTCACGGTCCCATTGTCTCTTGCTTGGGGTACCGCCACTTATCATGGTGGCCAACCACCGCCTGCAAATTTTCAAGGGCCACCATATCAAGGTCAGCCATCTTACAGACAACCTTATCCAGGCCAACCTGGAGGCCCACAAGGACAACCCTTTCAAGGACAACCTTTGCCCTTTGGAGGTTCTTCCTTTACCTATATCGGGCAGCCTTCTGGTAACCTGGGACAACTTTACATTCAACAAGGTCAACCCGGTAACCAACAAAGCTACTCTTCTGGGCAAGTGGGTCAGCCTTAAATTTAGCAAGGCCAACACACTGTCGAGCCTAGTTAACCGTCTGGGTAGAGTGGTCAGCCTCATAATCAACCAGGCCAACCAACTGCCTAGTCTGCTCAGCCATCCAGCTAGTCAGGCCAACCCTCAGTTATGCAAGGACAACCCACTACCCAGCAGGCTCAATCTTCTGGGAAAGTGGGTCAACCTCAGTCTCATCTAGGTCAACCTTCTAGCCAGACAACTCAGCCTCAATATACTCAGGGACATTCATCTGGGCCTGCTCAACCAGGCACTCAAA
This sequence comes from Pinus taeda, assembly GCA_000404065.3. NCBI lineage: Eukaryota > Viridiplantae > Streptophyta > Pinopsida > Pinales > Pinaceae > Pinus > Pinus taeda. Next base: position 10,230 of record APFE031527518.1, read on the forward strand.
TGATGGTTTCCTCTCAAGCGCCACCCAGTTTTCAGCCCCGGTTTGGTCTCCAGACCTAATTTGGTCCTAAAATTCAGGTTGGATCCCAATCCAAACCTGCTTATCAAACCCAGCCTAGCTACCAGGCCCAGTTTGGAGCCCAGCTGTCTTATGGTACCCAAAAATCCTAAGGGAAAGCCCAATTTGCCCCATATCAAAATTATCGACAACTGCAGGTAAATCCTTATCAGAATTTCCAGCAACCCTATGTTGCTCCTGCAGGCCAAGTTGGTAATCAGTGGAATGTTGGGGGGCAAGTCCAGGGTCAACTGTCCAGTTACAGTTATAACCCCTATGGCAAAAATTCCTACGAACAAAACCCTTATGGGCCAAGTCCGTCTGGACAAAACCAATGGGGCAAACAAACAGCGGGTGGAACTCTGGTACTACCTCCTACCCGCGACCTCAAATGTCCTTTAATCCTCAGTTACCCTTTTTAGCGACGTTGGAGTTACTGGACGTGTCCAAATTGACAAATGATCCCATTCTTCATAGTCCATATTGGTCGTCGGTTCTAATTAAAATTCCAGGTGATTGTCCCAAGTTTGATGGTAAAGCTGGAGAAGATCCCCAGGCTCATGTTATGATGTATCATCTATGGTGCTTGTCAAACTCATGGCTTGATGATTGAATCTAACTTTTCCTTTTTCAATGGACCCTAACTATCTCTGCTACTAAGCGGTATATTGAGTTGGCTCGTGGATCCTTTCAGGACTTTAACTCATTAGCTATGGATTTTTTAACTCATTTTTAGTTACCGATTCGCTATGATATGGGCACACATCTCTTCACATCCTTAAAATAGACTATGGCTGCACATATCTTCGATCATATTCATGAACGGAGATGATGTCACTGTTTGATTAAGTTTTGGATTCCCGATCAGCTTCTAACTAACTAGTTTACAACCTCATTTGTCGGTTTGATAGCTTGGGACATTGCTATGGGGGCATGTGTAACTGAAGACCGAGCTATAACGCATTCTTAGTACCTTGACTTGGTTTACTCCCAGTCTGGTATGTTATATGATTATTTGTCTAATGCTCTGAGGCCCGGAACTTCGAAAGCTCCGCTAACACCCTCTATTGACGGTGTCATCGGTTCTGTCAATCCGCCCTCTAAGAAATCTTCCACGAATCCTAGGAAGCAAAAGTTGAATGCTTGCAATGAAAATACTTCTCAGGCTGCATCCAATGCTGGTAATACTTCCGAGGTGAATGCCGTCTAGTCCACCACGACAAACAAGGCCTTGAAAGGGAAAAAGAAGGGAAAAGGAAAAAATAACGCTGAACCACCAAAGGAGGATTCCCCTGAACCTCCGGTTGAGGAATGTGCCAAACACAAGCCTAAGTATCCTTGCCTTATCTGTGATGACGATCACTACACCAAAGACTACCCAAGGCAGTCTGAAGTTAGTCGTTTGCTGAAAGGTGCCCCTGGAACTCTTGTTGTGCTCAAAGAGCCTTTTCCCTCACAACACACTCAAATGGTGACTGATCTGTCTCAATCCTTTTCTCCCTTTTGGTTCTCAGGTATATATGGCTGGGACGATTCCCGTCAACATTAGTACTCAAGCAAAAGAGTATCCGTCGCCTTCTAGGAAGGAGACTGAGGTCCCCTCTAGTGGTCCTCCATCCAGTTATGGTCCCCTTCATATTGAACGACCCAGCACTTAAACGGTCATCTGACCTCCTCCTAAAGGCATACTTTGGAAATCTTCGTATAACCCCAATGCTCATGTTGCATATCACTATAGCATTGTTGAGGACTTGGCTCAGTCTCCATCAGCTATGTTCGCATTAGAAGTTTTGTAGAGCTGCCCCTCTCAGAGGAAGTCTTTGCTATCGGCCATCAGTGGCATTGACCCGGCTGAATCAGGCTTGATTACTTTTGACCTAGATAGTCATATACTAAAGCTGCCTCACCAAATTTCCTTCCTTATTCAAGTCATCATAAATTCCAAAATGATTCATCATACCATCATTGATGAAGGTGCTTCTACTTACACAATGTCCATTGCTTGTTGGAAGGCTATTGGTTCTCTGACTCTGAGCCAGTCTCCTACGACCTTGGAAGCCTTTTATGGGAGAGAGTCTCATCCTTATGGTATCCTCCAATGCTTGCCTATTACATTGGAAGGAAAGACAGTCGAGGTAGAGGTTGAAGTTGTCGATGTGAGTTTAACTTATAACCTCCTTTTGGGATGAAGCTGGACATATGCCATGTGAGCCATGACTTCACCTCTATTTCGTGTGATCTATTTCCCTTAGTTCCTCTTGAGAGTGTGGGTGTTGAACTCTTTAAAGATCCACCCCTTATGGGTTTTTTTTCACTCCAAGTCCAAACATCGCCCCCATTAATATGATTTCTGTTTGCTCTGATCCATGGGTTCTCCCTCCTGATCAAGTAGAATCTTGGGGAAATGAGATGCCGTTGAGTCCTGCTGAGCTCAACTACATTGAAATTGTTTTTGCATCGTCTCCATCCTCTGAGTTTGCTCCTTTGAGTAGAGCTTTCGACTCGTACATGCAAACCTCTTTGCTTGGAGATAGTGCTTCTTCAGACCCATTAAGGGAACTTTTTCCTCCTAGTGAAGCGATCATTGAGACTATGTCCTTCGAGGAACCTCCTTGGCCTGATCATCACCATCATTCGTCATTTCTCCCTACCCATCGTGAAATGCTTACTTGCCTTGAGCGGTTTTCTTCTTGTCTCACCTCCCAACCCCTTCATATGCCCATCCAAATCCATCAAGTGTCTTTTGAAGGGAATATGAAGAACATCACGCAAACTCAGTCGATTGACATCCCTGTTAAAGTAGGGATTGTTGAGCACATCCATATCAAAGTAACTTGTACTCCAGAGGAGATTCAGCTCTATACAGGGCTTTTTCACAAATTCCATGATGTGTTTGCCTGGTCTTACGAAGACATGCTCGGCATCGATCCTAGCATCGTGGTGCATGAGATACCTACCTATCTAGGTGCTAAACCTGTTCGAGATCGTCTATGCCCCGTGCACCCCCGAAAGGCTACAACTATTAAAGTAGAAGTTGAAAAGCTTCTTAAGGCTGGTTTTATTTACCCCATCCTACTCATAGATTGGGTCTCTAATATTGTCCCTGTCACTAAAAAACAAGGCACTATCAGGGTATGTGTTGATTACCGTGATATTAATTGAGCTTGTCCCAAAGACCAGCTCATTGATGTGTTGATTACCCTTCATTGACCAGCTCATTGATGAGTGTGCTGGAAGTGAAATATAATCGTTCATGGATGGATTTTCTGGATATAACCAGATTAATATCGCCCCTTCCGATCAATACAAGACTGCATTTATCTGTCCATGGGGCACTTTCGCTTATAAGAAACTCCCTTTCAGCTTAAAAAATGCCGGTGCCACCATCCAATGTGCAATGTCTTATGTGTTTCATGATATTTGACACATTGTGCAACCTTACCTAGATTACCTTCCAGCTCATTCAGCAAAACGCCAAGACCATCCAACCCACTTTCACGAAATTTTTCTCCGTTGTAGACACTATCGTATCCGACTCAATCTGCATAAGTGTGTCTTATGTGTCGAGTCAGGCACACTTCTCGGGTTCATCGTCTCCCGAGAGGGAATCTGTTTGGATCCTCTTAAAAGTTAAGCCATCCTAAATCTTCCTCCCCCTGCTTCTTTGCAGCAATTGTAGAGTTTGCAGGGAAAATCAAATTTCCTACGACGATTTGTTTAGAATTATGCCAAAGTCGCTAAAGGCTATACACGGTTATTAAAATGCGACACCCGTTTTCATTGGGACACTGCTGCATAAGAGTCATTCAAGCACCTCAAGGCTCTCCTTTTTTCTTCTCCTTTGTTATGTCCCCATGATTATCACTGGGAGTACAGTCTTTACTTAGCCACTGTTGATACCACCATCGGCATGGTTCTAGTTCAAGACAATGATGATGGTACTAAGCATGTCGTTTATTATCTCAGCCAGAATTTACTTGATATGGAAACTCACTATGCCCATGTCGAAAAGTTGGCTTTCACTGTTGTTTGTGCCCTCCAACATTTCCGCCATTATATATTATTGCGTAGCATGAAAGTGATTTCTGATTGCAACCAGATGATGTACATTTTATCACGTCAGTTACTGGGGGGAAAATACTCGAAGTGGATTGTCATCCTCCAAGAGTTTGACTCGGAGTTTACCACTTTGCTGAGTTGCTTTGCTTTTTTCCATTTGTTACTATACCCTCTCAGTTAGGGGATCATATCCTGAATGAAACTTTGTTCTTGAGTAGTACCCTCGACCCTTAGTACGGGGACATTATTGTCTATCTCTAGACGTCCTCCTTTTGTCCGAATTTGTCCAAGGAATCTCAGAAACAGATTCGCCATCAGTCTCAACCTTATCGCATTGTTGGGGACAGCGTGTACCAACTCGACGCTGACTCTGTCCTCTGCCGATGATTAAAACTCGAGGAAGCTGAACAAGTTCTAAATGACTGCCATCCTGGTGCCTGTGGTGGTCACATGTCCGGATATGCCACTGCTAAGAAGATTCTCCATGCTGGTTATGTTTTGCCCTCCATCTTTAAGGATTGCATTCTTGCCGTCGGCTCTTGTCATGAGTGCCAAATCTACCAACGGAAAATGCATGCGCCTCCTACTCCATTGCACCTTGCTGTTACCGTCGACCCTTTTGCCAAATGGGGCATTGATTATATGACCTGTAACCCTTGCTCAGCTGGGGGGCATGGGTATATCATCATTGTCGTTGATTATTTCACAAAATTGGCCGAGGTGATGCCTACACTGTTTGAAGACGGTCACACAACGACACAATTTTTGTTCAATCATGTTATTTCATGATTCAGAGTCCCTCAGGCTATCGTCATTGATCACGACAAACACTTTCGTTATCATATGATAATCGAATTAACAACCTAGTTGGGCCTGCAACATGATAGCTCAACATCGTACTATCCTCAGGCTAATGGTCAAGTGGAACCTCTCAACAAAGTTCTACTTAAAATGCTTCAATGCACCATTGAAATGCACAAGTCCAACTGGCATTTGATGTATTTCTCCTCCTTATGGGAGTACCGAACTTTAGTGAAGGATGCCACCGGGTTCACCCCATTCCAATTGGTTTACGGTCTAGAGGCTACTCTTCCAATTGAGTGTGAGATCCCTTCATTGAAATTAGTTGTCGAATTACTCCCCAACACTACTTCGGTAGAAGAATGCCTTCTCTACCTAGAGCGACTAGACGAGACCCACTGAATGGCCTCTATAGCTATTGAAGCACAAAAGAAGAGAGTGAAAACTCACTTCGATCATACTGCCCATCCTCATTCTTTTGTTGAAGGAGATCTAGTCCTACTTTATGATCAAGCGAATGATAAGCTGGGGGCAGGAAAATTCGAACCTATGTGGCATGGGCCTTATATTGTAAAGAGATTTGTGAAAAAATGGGCCTACGAGCTGATTGATTACGAAGGGAATCCTCTAGATAAGCCCCAAAATGGGCTTTATCTAAAAAAAATCATGCATGAACCCCATGCACTTTGATTTGTACATACGTGTACTCTCAGCAGGTGTGTTGTGTGTGTGTGTGTTTTTTCATTTTTTGGCTTGGTGTGTGGGCATAATTGCTGCTTATTGTGTCTTTTGCTTCATATGCAGATGTCTGGTGCACCTTACGTTGGTTTCGCTGATGGTGCTTTCCATAGTACAAGCAACTTGTCTTCTGCAACATGGGTGATCTACGATCCTCACGGTGAGTTAGTAGATCTTCAAGGTGTTTTTCTGGGTTGTACAACAAACAATGTCGCTGAATATAGTGTTGCGATTGAATTACTGACCGAGGCTATTCACCTTAGCATTCGTGCATTGGTTGTGAATCTAGACTCTCAGCTTGTTGTCCATCAGCTTAATGGGTGTTATTCCATTAGAGATCATCGGATTTTAAGTTTTTATTTACATGTTAAATTGTTAGAAAGGAATTTTGATTTTATCACATATCAACACATTCCAAGACGATTAAACATGTTAGTTGATGCATTAGCTAACCATGTATTAGACAGACATTTGCGTAACACGCAATCCAAATAGCATATAGAAGCATTTAAAACACAATAATGAACCATATATATATATTTTTTATATCATTTTATATTATTATTATATATATATATATATATATATCATATATCGTGTGGTACACTGAGGCGCTCAAAAAATAAATGTATATGTTCAAATAGAGTCTGTGTTCTCCATACATTTGAGACACATGTCTCTCAAAAAATCAGTAGGAAATGAAACCTAGGTGTCTACTATGGTGGGTTATGCTCCCTATAGCATACCGCTACTCATGTAACCCGTATCAATAATCGGTGCACCCTAGGGATCACCCTACTGTATGAATCTAGAACTCTATGGGGACCTCCTCGATCTGCATGTAATCAGGGATCCCCGCCGTCAGACCCTTGAGATTTTGGGCCACCGCCTCTATCGAATCGCCAGCTCGAGGGGCCAAGGCTAGCTCTCTGATACCCTATGGGTCCCTCCGCGCTGCTGGAGCTAGTCCTACGGGCCTCACTAGTCCCACATCTACAAATACGATAGAGTACCTCATTAAGACGTATGCATGAAAAAATCCAAAAAAATCATAAAAGATAAAATTCAGAAAATAGCGTGATCAAGTGCTTTACCGCCAGCATCCTACTACTCGCCAGGGGGTAGCTGCATATTGGGATCTCCATGAAAGTCCATACCAGCAAAGCGGCCAGTCCTCAACAAAGATCATCTAGCACTCCAACCACTCACGGAACAATGTCGCCCATGACACTGGGCATCCGCCACTTCCTCGTGGCATAACATGGCCCCACCATGTGATCCTGGGCTCTTGCGGTTTGGGCACGTCCAAGTCCATATCTTGCAACTACAATGCCAGCACCTACTCCAGCAAGAACGGGATCAAGATGGATCTGTAGCCAAACTATTTCATCTCTCCTTGATGAGAGTTGTTAAGTTGTCTCTTTATATTAGCCGTGACTGTGTCCACCCATTTGAACATGGTCGGATTAAGGCATTCAAGAGCCAACCATAGTTGGGTCTCTGATGCCTTGTGTTGTGCTTGGGAGCCCACTACACTAGTGACCATAAATAGAACTGCATGAAGAACCACGTCGTCCACCGTTGGAATTGCCACCTTCCTGCTCTTTGTTTTGCATGCCGGAGGGCACACTCGTGCCATCAACATCTCTAGTGAATTGCCCCCAGGACATTGGCCCTATAGGATCGTCCATTCAGCAGGATGGGACAATCTGGTCAAAAAATATATGTTTGTTGCATCGAACTCGATGTCTTGGCCTCGGATTATGAATTTCCCATCTGTTGGGTTCCATGCACGGATTATCAGATCTAGCAAATTGGGTTGGGCCCGAATGTGCGGAGTAAGGAAGAATTTTAGCAATCTGCATGCACGTAAAGCATTTCGACACCCAGCATCATAAAAAGCTTCCTTGTCATTAACATCGTGAGTTCGTTCTTGCCAAACAAAAGACATGATGCCCTACATGACGAGAAAAAATGAATTAAAGCTTCATTTATAAATTTTAATCCATAATTTGGACAAAAAGATAATTTTGCGTCGCCATCGTGACTGTTTCTAAAACATGCGCGATGGGGCGAAGTTCGCAGTTCAATTTTCTCGCGGTCATCGTGAGAATACATCATATTCTCATGATGATCCGAAAGCGTTATGTGTAAATAACTCTCAGTCATCGCAGATCCGAGCGGCATACCTGCAATGACTGAGCGGTGGACCTCGACTCAATAATCCACCTAAATTTACATGTCTAACACTCAAATTCATAAAAAATCTACTGAAATGAAGCGCAGGAGAAAGTCTACTTACTCGGGAGAATTTTCACGACGAATAGTCAACAAATGAGGCCACAATCAACTCGAAAAATTCGCTCTGATTGGTGTTCCAAATGCTCCAATGGTAAAATGAACAGTGCAAATGGTAAAAATGAAATGAATTACCCACCCTTTTATAATAGTTTTTTGAAAATTTTAAAATTTTCACTTTAGAATGTGGGTATTTACCATTGTTTTTGCATCGTTAAGTGGAGTTTTGGTTTCTAATTATGTTTCCGCATGTCTTGATCATTTATATCGAATGGGTTTTACGTTTGACGTGTTTTGTGCAGAACTATAAGTCATGGAGTTACGTCATACTTAGTGTGCACTTGGTCTGTAAAGTCATCGTTAATGGTCTTTTCCGACTTAAAAAATGAAAATATAGTCGAGTTGTCCCTTTTGAATCGTTAAACGAAATGAGAGGTGGTCTGCTTGAAGCTCTTTTCCGACCGTGTAAATGTGAAAAGATTGTCGGGCTTTTGTCGTTTCAGGCTCGTTATTTCTTCCGAAACGTCGTGGTTTCGATCGCTTTTCTACTTTTTCAGGTCAAAATCACTAATCACGAAAATCACTCCTTGATCGTAATGGTCAAGAGGTTCTTTCGAGTATCATTTTATACTTTTTCGGGCTCGAGAGACACAAATCTATGAAAAGGGACCCCCCTGGAGTTTTCTTTTCCGTGTCTTTTTCAAACTCCCTAAACATGAAAAAGACTCTGATTTCTACCTATGTCGGACTCGTTAAACCCTGATGACATTGGACTCGTCACCATTACGAGACTCTAGCTTCTCCTCCCTAGGGCTCATTAAACTATTACTAGGTTGGATTCGACAGTAGGTCTATGGCAGCTAGTCTCTCTTGAACAATGAAACTTTTGCTTCTTCTTGGATTGGGACATCCATACATCATCATTTTTCCTTCTGCGGGTTTGGTTTCTCATTTAGCCTCCTTACACCTAATCCATGTTGTCTCCATTAAGCCTCCAATTCTTTGGTACCTGGATGCTGCCACCCTCCAAAGTCGTGTCACCGACATGTTCAAGAGTATAACCCTTCTGCAGTTTACACCCTTGCCTGTTCCTCTGATACTCTGTTTCACCGTCTACCACTTGTTCCTTGTCTCGCATCATTGATGGGAGAAACATTATGGCCCTCCTGGGACGGGTCATCTCCTATCAACATCAATTCAGTATCAAGTAGATTGATCTAGAGATCCCTTTTGGTACCTTGGAGCTTGCATGCCTCAATGGCAAGTCCTTCGTGCCTGACGGTCAACTTACATCATTGGTCGTCGATTGGGTGATTCCACAAGTGTTCAACCTCAACTCACTCTTCACACTTTGTGGATTGTACTAGACAGTACCTTGAGAACCATTGGCATTACTGGTGGTTTCTCTCACGCTTGTTAATGGTTTACATCATCAACTGGTAATCAAGCGACTTTCTCTCATGATCGACTTCAGCACCTCTATTTGCATGTTAGAATTTGTACTATGATTGGTTGCGTTCAAGACCCCGAACTCAGATTACACATGTTCGAGCTGTGTGGATTGGTTCGTGATTACATGACTCATTGATGGATGGCTGCGACCGTACTTGAGTCTTCATGGATGGCTGTGACCATACCTTTGTCATTATCATGGTCTTATTAGATGGATGACTACCCCCATACCACAGACCTAGTTCATATGTCTTTTGGATGGCTCCGTCCATGCCTAGACTACCTGTATTTCACTATCAGAGATATCAGTTGTACTTGCACCTGCAGGTTCTTCCAGATGGTGTTCCACCGCAGTCAGTTTCATAAATCATTTCACCCCTCCCACTCTCTCGAGCTTCATACTTTAGGGGGCATCTGTTATACAGTAATTTGTGACCGCCTTCATTCCCGTTCCTTCTACTGTGTCATGTGTCCAAGTCAAACATGCTCATGTTGAACAAATGCTCTCTTATGCTGCCAATTGACCCACTTTTCCAAAGATATCTGCCTCATCGTGACTATGTGCTTAATATATTTGCTGAATGGCACTCGTAAATAGTCTAGCCGCGCTACCAGTGCAGAAGTACATCTGCTTCTTGCGATGGTTGGATTTCATGCTCCAGCGCAAGGTAAATTATTAGCTTTAGTGATGATCTGACCGGATACATTGCTCACTGGCGATGTTAGCGCTAAAGCTTATTTATGTACTCGCGATGATCCAAATTGGGCGAATTCGTTCCAATAGTCGACCTTCTAGATGACTCCAAACCTATTTGTTGGAATAGTTTGTGTCGCCCTTCCTTCTCTAGCATGGCAGTTCCCTCAATTGCGCTACCTTCCTTGGTGATGAGCTCTCTCTTCCACCTTTCATGGAGACTCATTCCCCTATTTAAACACTCGCCTTTTCTATGATCAGCTAGCTGGTGAATTCTTGGTTTGAGCAGTGCTGTTAGTTTTCCTATGTCTTGTATGCAATTTACTTGATAGCTCATGACTTCTTGACTTTGTGAGTAAATAGATCATTGTTGTTTTCTAATTACATGCTTTGTTGTATTTCCTTTGCATTGTTTCAGGTTGATCACTCGTTGAGGAGAAGGAAGCGAAAGCTAGAGCAATGCAACGAAACTCCATCAACCATCGATTGAGGTAGGCCTCCAACTATGTGTTTAAGGAAAGTTATTTTTGATCTATCCTTGTTTGTGACTAGACCCACTCCAAGACTAGAGGGGTTGCCTCTGTCCACAGAGGGAACACTTTCCTACATCACAGTCCAAGTTTGTGACTGTCCAACTAGCATCACCTCATCACAAAAGGGGACAAAAATTGCCTTTCTTCCTTTCAAGAAATCTTGCCCCAATATCATATCAAAATCATTCATCCCCATCACTATGAAGTCCAATTGACCCTTCCAGTATTTTATCTGCACACGCACTTCGTGTGCCAAACCTGCCACTTTAGCTCTAGAGTTCACAGCCTTGACTTCCACATTTGATGGGAAGATCATCAATCCAACCTATTTTTCCAACTGTGTCATTATGAAGTTATGAGTGGTCCCTGTGTCCACAAGAGCTTGAATGGTTTTTCCATGAACCATCAATTCCACGAAACCCAGACTGTTAATCCACGATTTATCCATAACGTTTTCCTACATACATGTTTGTTCTCTGCATCCTGCTCTAAAACCATTTGTCACACCCCCAATTCTTTTTTTCGTTAATTGACAACGGTGCAGCACTGCCTAAGTAGTTAACATGTTCCATTGTTAAGTTACTTTGTGAACTACACCTAACATTCATCATCTTTCATTAACAATATTAATATGTGGAATCCATTAACATTATAACATAACCATAAATATTCATAACAGTAGAGGGAAAATCATCATATGCAATAACAATATTTTATTATGATTTTGATTGACCAGGGGCAACTGCTCCACCGGAATGTTTACCCATGTCGGGCACCCACCTCGTACATTCCTTGCACAGTGGTCACTCCCAAGACTTCACCATTCAACCCACAAACTCTTGCCCGAGTCGGGTGGGTGCGCCCTTGTGCGGCTTCCACTCAAAACTCCTTGCTCGAGCTTGTGTCAACCAGCGGGGGGGCGCCTTTGTGCAACCCTCCACCCGCACACACAGCCAACGGGCAGGTACCTTCATGTAGCCCTCCAACCGTGTGTATAACTAAACAACGGGCGGGTGTCTTTGTATGACCCACGACCTGTGCCACAACCGATCACCAATCCTTTATGCAGACTTTCGTGTAGACCTACCCAGTGAGCAGGCACATAATCTGCGGTTATGTGTTCCTTTCCTATGGCTCTTCTCCATCCTTCAGAATTCTTGTTTGATGAGCGATGTTTGAATGTGTGATTTCTACCAAGTCTCACCTCCTATATGTATGGTGAGTGGCGGGGGTCGTGCCACCCGACCAACCCTCCGTTCTACCTCCAATTGACTCGCCCTTGTTGCAAAACTTCGCCATATGTGTTGGTTAGCCCACCCATGACACGGGACCACCCCACCACACTTGCCCAATTTCTCCAACTTGTGTAGTTAGCCCGCGGGTGGCTCTTCCAACTGGCCCGTGTATAAACAAGGTAACCAACCTCATCCATAATTCTATCTTGCTCGTTGGTTGCTCGTCTGACTCACGCTTTCACTACTTCGGTTGGTGGGTGGGTGCACCTAGGCGACTTGCCCGCTGAGGTGTTATAATGGATGTTGAGGTGAAGGCCAGTGTACAAGAGTTTAGGGAGGATACTTATGATTTTTATGTTAAACAAAGGATTCTCTATAGTTTAGCCCCTCTTCAAATTTTAAAATTATCTAAAAATTTGACTTTCTAATTTACAGATATTCATGCAGAAACTTCTACTCCATATATGCTAGGGAAAAGCATTGAAGTATCAAAATATATAGTTTCAGTTGATATTTCCTCTTTATGACCATCTTATGTTTCATCTAGTGTAACTGAGAAAGAGCAAGGAAATCAGTGTATAAAAGCTAGTAGAAAATTTTCAAAATACAAAGAAAGAATGGTAATTGAGGTTCAGTCACCTGACCAACCACATCCACCAAGGATATTTATAGGAATGGATTTTTCAAAAGCAAAAATGCTCAAAAATAAACTAAATCCTAACAAACCATTTAAAAAAATTGTTCAAGATATGAATAAAGAAGTTTAGAAAACTGTAATGGAAATCACCCGAGAAACTCATAGAATTGAAAAGGAGGCAGTTTAATATTTTTCAAAAACCTCTAGATCATCAATTGAAATTTCACAAGATTATTCTATAGATATTTGACGAAATAAGTTCAACAAACATTCCAATTGTTTCTTCTATTTTCAGACCATTAACTGAATTTGAAATAGTGAGTGAAACATTTTTTTCATTAAGTGAGTATTATTTCAACTCACAAACCAAATTAGTGGTTAAGAGGACCAAAAAAAAGGAAGCACGATGATTCTACTGAAACTGCTAAAAAATTAAGTTGGCAAGCTTCAAGTTCTCACAGAGATAAAACTAGAGTCAACTCAATTCCTCAAATCTTTGATGAATTACACTAAGAACATAGTTGATAATGTCCTTGATGTATATGAATTTTTTTTTAACAAAATCAAATAACTTGAAGAAAACTCGAATGGAAAAAAAAATGAATGAAGATGAATGTAAGAAACATTTCATAGTGCTTATACAAGTCTTCTCTTTAAGTATTCAATAGAAAGAGGAAAATAGTAATTGTGATAATTCAAATTTGGAACAATTATGGAAAATGAAATTGGTCAAATTGACTAATCAACATGCAAAGGAAATTAAATATTTGAAGGAAACACAATAAAATCTAAGTTCATTTTTTAAGAAATAATTTTAATCCTTGCAGCAACAATTAAGAATAAGTCAAGAAATTGTTGCAAGTACAAATTTCTTGAAATAACAAGCCTTATATGTAAATCAAAGTTAAAAAAGATTCAATTTAAATTTTACAAGAAAATGGATAAAATATATAGGTTTTTCCAAGATCTACAATCCCTTAATAAGACAAATAAATGAATAATAGAAGATGGCAAAATGAAAATTAATAAATTTGGTTATAATATTGATTGGTAAAAGCAATTCAGCCCTGAGAATATTATGAAATTATATAAAAGGGATAAAAAGCTTATGATTGCATCAATAAACGAAATACATTAAAAAAATGGAAATCAATTGATAGATTTAAGATACATTTAAAAGTTGTGACTCTATTTGGGATTTAGGACTGGATATTATTAAAGATTTTGATATGTTCTTATCAAAGTAGTGCCATTGAGACTTAATTAGGAAGAATTTGAAGATAACACATCATCAAATGAAAAGATAAATAAATATATTGTATATGGGATGAACAATTTCTTGGAAAGTTCTCGAAAATTCGTCTTAAACAATTGAAACTGATATCCAATTTTTCAAAAAAATATAACCATAATAAAAAATATATTGAAAATAGGTTATCTAGTTGTATTGATAATTTCATACTTCATATTCAACATATTTCTAAAAATGATTTGGAATGGGTTTCATACATCCAAAGGAATGTGCCTAAAAAGATGTTAGTTGAAACAACATCGGGCTCTCAAATCTAGGAACAGGATTAAAATGGCCCACTCTGTTATGAAAAAAGATATTACTATAGAATATGATTTCTATTTTAATATTATCCTTATAGAAGAAAAGATCTAAAGATTTTATATCTTCACTATAAAGCTCATCTGATCTTATATATTTTTCTTATTTATACAACCCTTTACGTTGGTGTAGAGGTTGGAATTGTTAAAACTGAAGAATCTCATTTTCTAATTAATATTTTCAATGCTCAAGTTTTAGAAGACCATTTTATATTTTAATGTGTTTTTTGAGTTATGAACTTGATATCTTTTTATATGTTTAATTATTTAACATGCACCACTAGTATTTTTCTTCTTTCCTCTTTTACATATCAATTTATGTATAATATTACAATGTGTTCATGACAATTTCCTCTGAAATAATTAAGCGTATATTATTGTCAAAATTACTTATTATTTCATATTTGTTATCTAGTATTTGTTTAACTAAATTTATTTATGATATTCGAACTATAATTGTATGGTTTTGTCTCATTTAATAGATATATCTATTTATGTTATTTAATTTTATTTAATTTTCATGCAATAAAATAGACAAATAAAAATGAAAAATAAAAAATAAAAAAAAACTTTTGAAAGGCCCAAAAAAACAAATATTTTGTGCAACTAATTTGACCCACGTTTCAGTTAAGGTCAAATATCCACAATATTTATCTTAATATTGTGCTTGAATGATTCCCCATCACCTCACCCCTGGTGTTGTTAGATTTCTCAAGATATTTCCACTCACACACCCAACAATTTGTATATTTATTTTTACTAAATTGTAAATATTGATTTACGTCATTTATTTTCAATAATTTCATTTTAATTTTATCATCTATGTACTTTAGATTAAGAGTAGAGAAAGAAACTAAACTTTTGTTCATGAGAGTATAGAACCAACCAAAATGATTTGGGGTTCAGGTTTGACTCTCATCGGGCCAATACTCAGTTGTTACAGTTAGGAAGTTTTGCTCCTATTAACAACAAGATATGTTAAGAAATAACAAACTAGAAGAATGAGTTAGGGAAGAAAATATTAGTGTGAGAAAATAATGAACTAAATCTAATGGCCATGGGATGAGTAGGCTAATGGATAGGGATTTGGAAGAGATTGCAAAAAGCATCAAGATGAAGTTTGTTAGTTTTAATGTTGATAATGACAAAATGATTCAAGAATAAAAATAGCTCAACAACTAAATTCTATAGGGCTTGAATATAATTTGTTGAGAATTGTACTAGTAATATTGGACTAGATAAATGGGTATCAGAAGGTCGAGAAGAGATAAGAGGGTTGTCTTGCAACAATTGTATGGTGAAAGGAGGTCACATAAGCGGGATTACACTAATTTACAGTTAGATAGCACCCATAGTGTGTCACCAATGAGGATGACTACAAAATGGAAATTTGATGGGAGTTGTTTGCACGGACAAATATGGAATTTTAATCCACCCACATTTAATGGAGAACATAAAAGGGATTAAGAGGTTGAAGTTTAGATTTTTATTTACCACCTGAAAGGTAAGGCTAATCTATGGCAGGAACAACTGAAAGAAGTAAAGTATTTCGATAAGAGGAATTTGATATGGAGGAAATTTAAAGAATACTTTAAAAATAAATACATATCTAAGAGCTACTATGAGACAAGGATACATGATTTTTTTGAGCGTAAATTAGATAACATGATTGGGGAATAATATGAATGAAATTTCAAAGAGTTGTTGAGATGTATGAGATTTATCAAGGTTGAAAAAACCAAACTTTAGAGGCATTTTAGTGGAATACCCTAATTCTATTCAAACATGCTGAAATTTTATGAGCATAAGACTCTAGATGCAAAAATGAAGAAGAAAAAATAATTATATGATTATAATAATAATAAATCACTTGTATAGAAGGCATGGGATAGTAAGAACAAGTGATTCATGGAACAAAGAAAGAAGTGGTTTAAACCATCACCTTTAAAGAATGGAACATAGTACTTGAAGAAACAACTAGCTTTGATTTTTACTAAATGCAAGGGTCGTGACCTTTCTAACAAGAAAACCTAGTTTTTCAACATATCAAATGTTGGGGTTTTTGGGGATATCACCAATATAAGATATACCCTCATAAGTGTAGGAGTGAGGGGATTATACACAACACAGAGATAGATGATAAAATGGAGAATGTGGGCAGAGGAAAGCCCGAGAACTATGTTGTGTTGGATAAAAATCAAGATGATCACCATGAACACATGTTTTAAATTGAAGGTAAGCTACATAATCAGCCTATTGCTCTTTTAATTGACTCTAGACCTAGTCATAGCCATATTGTCTTGAAATTGGTAGATTTAATTTGGAGAAGACAAAGCACCGAAATGCATGGTTGGTTCAATTAGATATAGGAGTAAAAATAAGAACTACAAAACTAGAGAAAAAAATTCTAATTGAGTTCAATAAACTAGCTAGTAATATTGAATTGAATATAAAATCGTTTGTATCTTATGATTATTTGACCAACATAGATTGGCTAGAGAAGCACCATGTGGTTCTATAATACTATAGCATGTATTTTACCTATATTAATGAGGAGGATCAATAGAGGAAGGTCTATGGAGTCCCTAGATCGATATGTATTAGAGAGATATTGGTTTTGTAGTTAAAGAAGGATTATAGAAATGGATGGAAAATATTAGCAGCTCATCTAGAGAAACACAATATAGATCATCCGGTTAACTTGGAGGATTATCCTATGCTACAATTTTATGCTTACATATTTGCGGAGATTCCATGGTTACCTCCAAGGAGAGATAAATATTTCACCATATATCTAGTACATAGAGCTACTCTAGTTCTTAACACACCTTACGGGAAGAACACTTTGTAGCTGAATGAATTGTAAATGCAGTTAGAGGAGTTATGAAAGAAGTGGTACATATGACCGAGTGTATCACCACGATGCATGAAACATTGTGATTAAGTTTGTAGTATTGCTTATGAAGAAAAAAGATCGAACATTGTGACTATTTGCGGATTTTCAGTAGTTGAACAAAATGACTATTAAGAATAAATGTACATTTCCAAGGATAGATGAATTGTTCGATCAAATTTCAGGAGCTAAGGTACTTTACAAGGTTGATAAGGTGGAGATATTGTCAACTACGGATTAAAAAAATAATATATTAGTAAGACAACTTTCCAAAATCATTATGGAAATTATGAGGTCATGATGATTCCTCTTAGATTAACCAATTCTCTAAGTGTTTTTATGTTCTTAAATAACAATATCTTCAAGGAATATTTGGATACATTTCTCATTGTCTTTCGAGATGATATTTTGATATGTATTAAGTATAAGGAAGAGCACAAGAAACATATGATATTATTTTTACAAGTGCCTAGGGAGAATTAGCTATATACTAAAACCAACAAATGCTCTTTTTTATCACGGAATGTCCAACATCAAATAATGTTATAGAAGTCAAGGATTTTATAGGTCTAGTTGGTTATTATACGAGGTTCATTTGGGGATTTTTCACGGTTTCTTATCCCACTACTTCATTTCCTAGGAAGGGTGCAAAATTTGAATGGATTTCTAAGTGTGAAAAATCCTTTCATCACTTGAAGGATTTGTTAAAAAAATCTCTAGTATTGAATATTTAGGACCAAAATGAGGATTTCCTTGTATCCAACGATGCACGTAAAGAAGGTATGAGAGGATTTCTTATGACAAATAGAAACTTGGTGCGTTATGAGTACAAGAAAGTTCAAGGAAGATGAAATAAATTATGTTTCACATGACTTGGAATTGGAGGTTATCATTCATTCTCTTTAGACATGGAGACATTATCTCATGGCCCATAGATTTTCATTTTATACTAATCACTATGATCTTTGGCATTTGTTTGAACCCAATATAAATGCTTGGAAGATCATGTGGCTAGAATTGTTACTTGAATATGATTTCAAGATTAAGTAAATTAAGGGAAACAAGAACATTGCGGCAGATGTTCTTAGTTGAAGAGTACATTTGATGCATGCTCCAACAGTAAGTATATAAAAGGCAAATATAATATCTATAGTTAGAAAAGTTATTAATTTGGATTATCCAGATTTTTCCATCAAGAATAGTTTATAGCAAGAAGATGGAATTATTCTCTCTAGAATCCATATATATGTACCATATGTATAGGATGTGAAAGAGTTGATTGTAGAGGATATACATAGGGTGCCTGATGCAGGACGATTGGGTTATTAGAAAACTATTATAGCCGTCAAGAAGAAATATTTTTCATCATGATTACAGAAGGATATATAAAATTACATAGCAGGGTGTTTGGAATCTCAAATAGTTAAGGCAAAGCATAGACATGCAGCGGCCTTGTTGCATCCCATACCAATTCTTGAGTGGAGGTGATTGATTATATTACCAAAGTTTCTCATTTCATCCCTGGGAAATCAATGTATAATGTTGGTAACATCTTTGATTTTTTTATGGGGGAAATTGTTAGGCTACATGGTGTGCCTATAAAAATTATTTTAGGTCGATATATGAAGTTCACATATAATTTTTGGATGAGATTATTGGTGGGCTCCAGTATTGCAGAAATAATGTTGCAACTCCTGGGACTCCCTTCTTTACTTTTATGAACCCGATAATTCGTAACAAACTTGGAAGCGACGGTGTTGTATGCACAAGTACTAGCTCTTGCTGCAGCTATCACTTGATCAGCTAGCACAAGTCCGCTAGGAGCTTAAGCCAACTTCTATGAGCTCTTAGAGGAAGCTTTTAACTGATGGATGAAAGCTAACTCAAAAGAAGCTAATCTACTTGCAGAAAGAAACTAAGAAGCTGAAAGGAAATGCAAAACCCTAGCAAACCCTAGTTTTACCAAATAACCCTACCGGTGTAAGAAAAGTGATGAAAGAAGTGGAAATGGATGCCGTTGACTTCTAGGAAGGTGAAATGCATGTGACTAAGTGACTTCTATAGTAAAATCAGGAAAAAAACATCTTTTTGTATTTTTGAGTAAGTTGTCATAATTATTATACATGTGCTTTAGCTATTGTTTTTTGTGCAGTGGCTAATTGGTGAAAGGAAATGCTTGCACGAGGTTGGGAAGGTGAGAAGAGGGCCTAAGGGGTCCCTAGCACCCTTCCAGAGAGTTTGACAGTGATCGGATCAAGAAACTGCTTTCGTGAGCTTCTACAGGAAGTTTGCAGGGGTTCTACATGATGTACTATAACTTCTACAAGATGTTCTACAGGATGTTCCGAAAGGGAATTTTGAAGGGTTGATGGTGGCAGAAAGGTGAAGAAGTGGGTATGGAGGTGAGATAGGTGTGTGAGGAGGTCTAGGACTTGGTGATTAAGGATGGAGAGTGGTTAACACGATTGGGTTGGTTCGAAGATAAGAGAAGCAATGTTGCGCGCGAATGTAGGAACTAGGGCAAAGTGAGAAAACGTGGCAAATGAGAGGCAAGAATCTGAGTTGGAGGAAGAAGTACGTTACATGGATGGGGTAATGATAGATGACGAGGTATCACAAGTACTCTGCACGTTATTTCCCAAAACTGATCAAACAAAGATATGCAAACCAAAGGTCTAACTACTTTAACCTAATTTGACCTAGAAACCATAAGCATGATGCACACCAGTTTATTGGCAGCAAATCACGTAAATCAACTATGGAAACCAAACAAGAATGGATATGAGCATGTAATCACAACTGGAACCAACTTTTGCAACTAAGAATCTAACACTAGAAATTGCATGAAGAAGCAAGACAGTGTTTTTATGGCAGCAAGGACGCCTTGGTCTCAGCTCATGGTCCCAAGGAGGGAGAGGTGAGATCAAGGGTTGCTTGGTAGCCCTTTTTGAATATATTTTCTGTTACCAACCTATTAAATCAAATTAAAACATGAGCAACTATTTCTATCATAAAAAAAGAACTAATGACCAAACAAGATTGTAACCTAGTAGAAGAAATTAATTAGAAGTGGCAAAAAACATATAACAGTACATAGAGGAGATTCTGGCACTTAAGTTGGTCCCAACCCCAAGAACTATAGGCTCCTAAAAAGAAGCTCATAAATGAATCAAAATGCAACTGATCTCCATTATTCAAAACATAACCATGTCATAGAAATGTCTACAGCAAAAGATCCACAAATGAGCAAAAACAAAGCAGCACTAGAGTGCACAATACAAATTCTCCAAAAGTAACCTACGAAGGCTAGAAGCCTTCATTCTTATACACTACTGGGTCCCCCAATATCCCTCCTTGACTCAAGGGGCTTGGCTGCTCAAACTGCCAGTAAACAGTCACTTTTCACAAAACTGCTCGGCTACCCTTGGGAATCATTTTTGGTGGCCTGATGAATTCAGAGCTAAGGGTGGAGAATTCAAGGAAGGGGCTATTTAGTGCAGGAGACACCCTTCCTACAAATCCTCACCCTTGTTCCCACATGCTTGGTTGTCAACTGGCTCATAAATGTTGCCTTGGTCCAAAAGTTGTCCAAAAATCTGCAATAACCACGTGTTAGCCTTCTTGGTAAAGTGAATATCCTCATTCATTCAATTAGCATAAATATACTCAAAAACATACATGAACTATGAAAATTGGTGGATTGATGAAGAAGAATTAGGCAAAATGAGCCCAATAAGCTACCCAATTTTGGGGCTCATCATCACCCCCCTGCTAAATGGGTTGCTCATCCTCTGAGCAACTAATCCATCTCATCATGCTTGATTGCTTTGACCGCCTCCCTCACATCCCAGGCTTCTGAGGTTATGTCTTCTTCCTTGTCATGAAATCTTGCTTTTCTTTCTACTTCCTCACACTGCCTGTGTTCCTCTTATTCTTTGACTCCTTCTAGCAGTCCTAAGAGCAAGGGAGGACTGTACTTTAGGCTGATCCAGCTGGCCTACAGAGTTTCCATTGACAGCTTATAGAGGGGTACTCTTGCCAAGGCTTCCCTCATCCTTGTTGGGGTGTAGTATTCTCTCATTTTCAGACTGTGGGATAGTGTGTTCTACCTTCTTGTGCAAGCATGCATGCAGTTACCCCCCGCAGTCTTTCCATGTCCTTGAAATGGGCAATAGCTTGAACTTGCCATTCAATGTAGTCTGGTAGAGCCTGAGGGTTATTGACCAAGTTCTGCTTGGCATATATCAAAGATGAGGGATCTTCCAGCTCTGCTCTGATAATGAGTGGCTCCCCCAGCTCCCTGTTCATGAGATTTCGGATCTCTGTTGCCCTTTTTTCCTCGTGGTTTAACCAAGAGGCCATGGCCATAAGTTGCACATCTCCCACTACAACGTTTGGGTCCCACAAATTCATGTTAGGAAGGGGTATATTGAGTAAATAGAACTCCGATAATTTGGACTTATCCTCTATCGAGCTACTGTCACACAAGGCCATGAATTGATGGTAATTTTGAAATGGAATGGTGCCCCTTTGGGCCAAGGTGTTAATCTATAACTGCAACCATTGATCTTTAAGGTATAAGGCATATGACTTGGCTGGTTACCGACTTTGCAAGGTTTCCATTGTCCAGCTAGCCATGCAGGCTAATTAGGCTTCCTTTTCTTGTACCTGGTGTTTTAGAGACTTTATTTCCCTTGTCGCCTGTAATTCTTTCTCCTGTAGTTGTTTTGTTAGTGTCTCAACCTCAGCCTGCAGCCCATCCTTTTTCTGTTGTTCATCAGGGGTCTCTTTGTCTTCTGGAGGCCTTTCCTATTGTTTTTGTTCTCCCAAGATGGGGGACCTATCTTCTCCGTGACTTCCCTAGAGCTACAACTGTTGTTTCAACATCTTGTTCTCTTTCTGTAGTTTGGCCCTTTGACTGCACTCCACATGCCTTACCATAGCCAATTCCTTTCTCGATTCCTTAAGTTTTTCTTCCAGGTGGCCTATGTCTTCCACTCCCTTGGATTTATCAATATTCATCCAAGTGAGAGTCCTAATTCTTTCTTCGTCCAGTGCAAAGAAAAGTGGCACCACAAATTTCTAGGGAATTATCTTCTCAGCTTCTAACAAGTTATAGTATGAGCCGAAGCTAGGCTGAGGGCTAGGTTCTAATATTTTCTCTGTCTTTTCTTTTGCCTGTGAGTATTTGGCCGCCTTTTCCTCTAGTTTCTTGGTCTCCCTTAGCTTAGCTAGAGTTTCCTGTAGAGATTCCTTAGCTTCTTGTAGAGCTGTCTTTGAGTCCACCAGCCTAATTTTCTCTTTCCAGGTGGAATTTTTTGGGCTTCCTCATTTGTAGGTGATGGATATCTTTGTAGGGGACTCTTCTTTCGGCTTAGGGATGGTGTCCTCAATGACAATTGGTGCTTCTGATTTAGGCCGGGGTCTACATGCTTTGTTCGTGTACTCCTTCTTGCTTTAAAGTACAGGTAATTTTTCCTTTTTCTCTTCCCTTTTTGTTCTGGAGGTGTACTTACAGTGGCAAGCACGACTGCTACCTCTCTTGCCAATGTCTCAGGTGATTTCTCCTCCTGCTATTATTTTTCTCTGCTTCCTATACAAGCCCCTCTGTCAACTATTTCTGGCTATGTTGCTGCTATTTCAGGATGTGTCTTCCATGTTGTTTGGACGTGCCTTCTTTGGTTGTGACAAATTTTATGTGGAGATTTTCAGCCTTTTCTGCCCTACTCTACATCCTCTTTTCCCGTGGTGTTTGTGTTGTTGTCTGCACCTCTATTTTAGGCTTAGCAACCTGGTCTATTTCTCCTTTTCCTCTCTGTTCTTTCTTTTCGTGAATGTATTGCATTTCTTCATCATTGGTTTTCTCACATTTTTCAATGTGTTCTTCTTCCTCACTACTATATAGGGTGGTATTTTTGGCCAGAACTCTGATATTATCATCCCTAGACATGTCTCAGAAGATTTCCCATGATATGGGGACATTTTAGGTGTGCAGGGTATCTTCTACTAATAATTTGACGAGCCCATGATGGGTCAATTGGTCTGGAATCCCTTCATTCATTTTTGTCCCACATTCAACCAGTGACTGAAGAAGAAAATAGGGAATGATCAGTTTAATTTCCGGAGGTAAATCAATTCCATGTCTAAGTTCACACAACAACCTAAAATGATAACCATAGATGATGCTGAATCTTCCTTCACTGGTAATATACTTCATGATTTGGAAACTGACTTCCCTCTAGAGAGGAGGCAAGTTGGCTCTCCTCACTCCGTTTTTGTCCTCTACAGGATATTCCTCAGGCAAGAAGAATACTTTCTTGGTAGCTTGGCCCAATGTCCTCTCTTCTTTGCTCCAAGATATCCCTAATGGCAGACCAGTAACTCAACTAATGAGCTGAGGGATAAGATCTAGGGTCAAACCTCTAAAATTGACTGTGGCCTATGTCTTTGATTGAGATCTCAGGGAAATTAAAAATTCTTTAGCTATCTCTTTGTCGTGACCCTGGATTTTGTCAAAGAATGACATATAATTGGCTTGTGTGAAAAGGTTCACCACCTCAGGATTCTCACGCAATTTGCTGGAGTCCCTTCTTATGAATCCCCCTAGCATGGTGAGAGTGATCCTTTTTTATGATTTGGTCAGAAAAGGGAATGTTTTTTATGGTTTACCCCTGGAATCACGGAAGAATTCCTCGGCTGTTTAATATCAATGAGCAACAATTCCCTGGTTTCAAGACTGTTGTGACTCAGCTCTCAACTATCTGGTTATGAAAGGAAGAGTTTTTCTTCTACAGACAGAGGACAGAGACCAAGTTTTCTTCTCAGCACACATTCAGATATGAAAATTTAAAATTTTCATCCACAGGTTGACCCTCACAACTGCATATGTCTCTCTTATAGGAGAATTTTAGCAACAGGGAACATGGAGGAGAATCTCGACGTAGAAACAACTGGGAAACCCAGTGAAATACACAGGCAAACGCTCTTATTTCAATTCACAAGAAAACTTTTCTCTGATTCCCCAATATAACACCTTTCAATTCACCACCTTTCCAAAACATACCATGCATAAGGGAGTTTTTCTAGCCTACCTTGCTTAGAGCTCATAATTCAATGAAGAAAAAGATCCCAGGCTTCCCTGCTCCGGAAAGCTGTGCAGTATCTCCTATAGGATTCTTCCTATAGAAGACCTCCTCGGTTCCTGTAGAATGTCACTGCACCTCTGAGCGAGCCTGATATGCAGGAGAATTTCAAACACAAGTAGAAAATCCAGCGGAGGATGATTGGTTAACAATTTTTGGGAAGCAGCAGATGCGTACTCCAGTCGAGTACTTTGCAAGTTCAAAATGATAGAAGGTGGTGTGGGTTTCAGTAGGGTATCTTTTAATTTCAGCGTGATTCATGGTGATGGAGTGAGGTGGCCAAACCAGGCCGTTGATCCAACGTGAAGGCCATAATTTCTTTGCATAGTTCTAAATGCCATCACCTCTTCTCAGCCGTTAACCACCGCAACCATTACCAGTCCTGGCGGTTTTCCCTTGAATGGACACTCCACATATGTTGGCTGCACATCTCGGTGGCAATTTTGAATGTAACTGGCTTTTTCGGAACTCACGAGGCTATGCAACTGGCTTGTTCAGATCTCACGAGGCGACGTAACTGGCTGAGGGTGGCCAATCAACTGGCCATCGATTCCCTTTAATCCAAACCATTTCCATAGGCTTGAAATATAGTTTATGTAATTGTCAAATTAGTTTAGACACTTACTTGTGTGGCTATGACCACGTTATGCAGACTTCGGGTGTTGGAACCGTTCCTTTGTTTGTTGCTGCTTCATGCATGGGCATTGGAACCCATTCCTTCGTGTGTTGATGTTGCATGCACAGGTTTTGGAACTCGTTTCCTCATTTGTTGATGCTACATGCACAGGCTCACTTCACTTTGGCTATTGACATTATTTTCTCATTCAAAATGAGCTCCTTTTACATGTTTCCTCTGTCGTTTTCGACTGTCCCTGTCTTCAAAGTGTGTCTTCGAGAGGGATTAGCTGCTACAGGATTCCTGTAGGATGTCCTGTAGCTGCTTCTACTCCTAGGATGCAAGCTCATGAGCAAGACTACACTACTAAAAAAATATTTGGCTGATGAGGAGTCCAGATGGAGGTTGGCAGGTAAGGTGAGCAAGATATCACTGCTTATTTTGCTACTAAAACTTCTTGCTGGTAGTATGAAGAAAACAAGGTTTTTTTTTTGTTTGTGTGATTGTGCAGTAATAGATAACAGGATGGGTACAGTGGAGGTGCAAAGAGATGAAACAGGGTTACATATGCTGATGGAGGGGTTCTCATAGACCTATCAGGCAGATTCCAACTTTTAAATTCTTTCTCAAGATCAATTATGGCTTGTCTGGGGGGTCTACATGAAATTCTTGTAGAAGATACAGTACTTCCTGTAGAAGCTACAGAATTTCCTATAGAAGGCCATGAACTTCCTCTAGAAGGTGAGATCATGACCTGAATGTGATCAAATCTTAGGAGAGGGGGGTGGTCACGGAGGAAGTGCTTCTGAGGTGTGGTTATGGCCTAAGGCTGGCCTTTGTCCTTGTTTTGGTACGACCCTACAACCTACAATTTTTCAAGAAACAATTTTTTTTTTTGAAGCGTGGAGATAGCTAGGGCACCTCCAGGAGGTTTTCACCCTCACTGCCTGCCTCAGGCACCTCTAAGAGGTTTTCACCCAAGGATCTTTTATTCTTTTTTTTGTTTTTATTTTATTTTATTTTTTTATGATCAAGGTGTGGGTGGAGTAGAGACAAGGCTCTGCTCCACTACCAGCACTGACTTGTCTAAAGCTTCAATGAACTCCTGCCTAGAAAGGGGTTTCTTGTAAATTTTTAATCGATGCCCATTGACGAGCATGGGGATGGCTTCTTCATCAATGGTTCGGATGAGAAACGAACCATTGTTGTTGCATTTTTCCATAGTGTATGGTCCTAGCCACCTTGTCTTCAGCTTCCCTTTGAAATCCTTATATCTTGAATCATAGAGGAGTGCCCAATCCCCTAGCTAAAATTGCTTTTCGTTGAGGTTCCGGTTGGTGGGCTCTAGTATTGTAGCAATAATGCTGCAACTCCTGGGACTCCCTTCTTTACTTTTATCAACCCAGTAGTTCTTAACAAACTTGGAGGCAATGGTGCTGTATGCACAAGTACTAGCTCTTGTTGCAACTGTCACTTGGTCAACTGGCATGAGTCTGCTAGGGGCTCAAGCCAACTTCCATGAGCTCTGAGAAGAAGCTTATTAAGTGATGCATGGAAGCTAACTTGAAGGAAGCTAATCTGCTTGCAAAAAGAAACTGAAAAGCTGAAAGAAAGCGCAAACCCTAGCAAACTCTAATTTTACCACCTAGTCCTACTGATGTGAAAAAGAGGATGCAAGCTACTGAAAGAGATGCCATTACTTCTAGGAAGGTAAAATACGTGTCTAAGCTACTTCTATCTGAAGAAAACATCTTTTTGTATTCTTGAATAAGTTGTTAGAATTATCATGCATGTGCTTTCACTGTTTTGACTATGCAGAGGTGGATCAACGAGAATAAATGCTTGGAAGAGGTAGAGAAGGTTTAGAGAGGGCCTAAGGGGTCCCTAACACCCTTCCAAAGAGTTTCACAGAGTTTGGCTATCAAGAAACCTCATTTGTGAGCTTCTAGAGGAAGTATACAGGGGTTGTACATGATGTTCTGGAATTTCTAGAGGATGTTCTGTGATTTTCTCCAGGATGTTCAGAAATGGGGTTTTGGAGGATGGATGGATGAAGAAAGATAAAGGAGTGGGTATGGAGGTAGGATAGGGGTTTGAGGTGGTCCAGGGACTGGTGGATGGAGTTGAGAGAAGATGCAGATGGCTGGATTTGTTCAAGGAGGGTTGAAGCAATGCTGCACAAAATGGTAGGGTTATGTGGGAAAAATGGCAAATGTGAGGCAAGAAACCAAGTTAGGGGATGGAGCAGATGGGTCTGATGGATTTTGGGTGGATGGAAAAATGGTACAGGTGCTCTGCAATTCGTATTTCCAACTGAACCAATAAAGACTTGCAAGAAATCAAAGACATAGTTATGCCAACCTAATCTGATCTAGCTAACAATAAAGAGAATGAATGGAGGCTTTATTTGCAAGGAAACCGTGTATATTAACTATGCAAAGAAGCATTCAAAGATCTGAACATGTAACCAACTTCCGCAAATGAAAATCGTACACTAGTGATTGCATGGCAAAGCAAAAATAGTGTTTTTTTTTGGGGCAGCAAGGTCACTTTGATCCCAGCCCCTAATCCTATGAGGGAGAGGTGAAATCAAAGGTGCTCGTTGGCCTTTTTCTGAAGCTTTTTCCCTGTTGATATCCTACCAACTTAATATGAACATCAAAAGCCTTTCTAACCATCGACAGTGACCTAGTTAATCAGCGCGATTTAATCTACAGAACAGAAATGATTTTGCAAATAAATAAAGGAAAAATAACAATACATAAAGGTGGCCTTGGCTCTCAGGTTGGGCCCAACCCTAAGAGCTACGGCTCCTATAAAGAACTCAGAGTTGATGCCAAATAGAACTGCTTTTCATTATCAAAAAATAGTCATCACCAGAAAGTTATACCACAGTGGCTACAAGAAAACGAGTTGAAAGTGCAGCACTATAGTGAAAAAAATACAATAGTTCCAAAAGTAAACTACGAAGGCTGAGGCATTCTTATTTATACGTTACGAGGGGCCTAGCAGGACTCCTAAATTCGAGGGACTCGGCTGTCCCAACTGCTAGTAAACAGTCACTCTTCCCAAATCTGCTTGGTTGCCTTTAGGATTCATTTTGGTGGCTTGTGAGCTCGGAGTTGAGGGTGGAGATCTCGAGGAAAGGCCATATAATTTTAGAGAGAACCTCCCTATGAATCCTCACCTCAAGCTTGGCTATCACCTAGCCCATAATTGCTTGGTTTTGCTCCAACATTTGTCGAAAACACCTGAAATAACCACGTATTAGCCTCCTAGGTAGAGTGACCACCCTTATTCGTTCAAATAACATTAACATACTAAAAAACATGCATAATCTATGAAAAATGGAGGATTGAACAAGGAAAATTAGGAAAAATGAGCCCAATAAGTTACCCAATTCGGGGCTCATCACTGGTCACGCCATATCTTTCTCTGGAGTTGGACCACTTCTGAGTGGAGGAGGGCCTGCATTCTTTGTTCATCCAATCCATTCAGCTGTAGTAATCTTTTCTATTGTGCATGGCTAATGTCTAGGTCTAGCTGAGCTGCCAACCTAAATGTGTTGTACTCGAATTCTATGGACAACAAAGCCTTCTTCCCGTAGACTAGCTCATAAGCTGTGAAACCTATTGTAGTTTTCCAAGTGGTGTTGTAGGACCAGGTTGCCTCAACCAAGTGATCTGCAAAATATTTTCTACTGCTTCTCACTACTTTAGTCAAAATCTCTTCCAAAGCTCTCTTAGTGACTTCCACCTGCCCATTTGCTTGTGGATGATAAGGGGTGGAAGTCTTATGTTTAATCTTGTGATGACCGAGTAGGTCTTCAATCAGGTTAGAGGTAAATTGACTTCCTTGATCTGTGACTAATTCCCTTGGGTAGCAAAACTTATAGAAGATATTTTCCCTCAAAAAATCAGCCACATTTTCCCCTGTTGTTGCCTTGATTACCATTGTATGTACCCACTTTGTCAGGTAGCTTGTGCACACAATGATGTAATACTTCTGCTTTG
This sequence comes from Pinus taeda, assembly GCA_000404065.3. Taxonomy (NCBI): domain Eukaryota; kingdom Viridiplantae; phylum Streptophyta; class Pinopsida; order Pinales; family Pinaceae; genus Pinus; species Pinus taeda. Next base: position 39,009 of record APFE031527518.1, read on the forward strand.
AAGGTGGATTGATGGGACCCACAAAGTCCATGCCCCACTTCTCAAATGGCTCGAAAGTCACCTGAGGTTGGAGGGGAATCTCATCCCTTGGAGTTGGTTTCCCCATCCTCTGACATCAGTCACATTGGCTAATGTATCTTTTGACATCTTGATGAAGAGTGGGCCAATAGTAGCCTGCCTGTAGAATTTTGAAGGCAGTCCTTTTTGCTGCAAAGTGGCCTCCACAGGGCCCATCATGACAGGTGAGGAGGATGTTAAAAACTTCCTCCGCCCTAACAAAATGCCTCAAGATCTGATCTGGGCCAAGTTTAAATAGGTTGCCCCCAATCCAAGTGAATGGGGCACTTTTCCTCACAATTTTGCTCTTTTCTTTTGAGGATAGGTGCGGAGGGAACTGTGTTGAAACCAAGTAATTTTCCATATCACCAAACCATGGAAAGAGTACTGAAATAGCAAACAGGTGTTCATCTGACATTTGATCATCTACCGTCCCTTCTTCACCTGCAGGCAAATCTAGTCTAGGCAAAAAGTTAGCAACAACATTTTCCTTACTTGTCTTGTCAACAATGGTCAAATCAAATTGCTGCAATAAAAGTAACCATCTAATGATACGAGCATTTACATCAGGTTTATTCATTAAATATCTAATCGCAGCATGATCAGTGTGTACAAATGTTTGATAACCTGTGTTGTAGTGTCTAAACTTGTTTAGGGAATGGACTATGGCCAATAACCCTTTCTCGGTTACATTATAGTTCAACTCTACCTTGACAGGTTTTTGCTAACAAAGTAGATGGCATATGGAAATTTCTCCTCAACTTGTCCCAAGGTTGCCCCTATGGCTTTGTTTGAGGCATCAATGTGGATGTGGAAAGGTAGGGCCCGGTTCGGACGTCTCAAGATTGTGGCAGTTACTAGCTTACCTTTCAACTCATCCAGAGCCTCTTAACATTTGCCAGTCCATATAAACTCTACATCTTTCCCCAAAAGGCCAAACAGTGGCGAGGCCAGCTTACTGAAATCTTTAATGAATCTTCTATAGTATCCTACTAAGCTTAGGAAACTCCAAACATCTCTTACCTTTTGAGGAGGTGGAACCTTTTGGATGATAGCAATTTTGTTGGGATCCACCTGTAATCCTTGCTGAGAAATTGTATGACCTAGCACGGTCCCCTCAGTCATTAGGAATTCACATTTTTTTAAGACTAAGGGATAGGTTTTTCTCAATACACTTGGTTAATACTTTTCCTAGGTTCGCCAATGCTTCTTGGAAGTTGGACCCATAAGGAGTAAAGTCATCGATATAGATTTCTACCCAATCATGAACTAGCTTCATGAACATGCTCAACACTGCTCTCTAGAAAGTGCCAGGAGCATTGCATAGCCCAAAGGGAAGGACCCGATAGGCAAAGGTACCCCATGGACAAGTGAAGGTGGTCTTATCTTGGTCCTCCGGGCTGATTTGGATCTGATTATACCCGCTGAACCCATCTAGGAAATAGAAGAACTTCTTCCCTGCCAGTCCATCTAACACTTGATCTATAAAAGGAAAAGGGAAATGGTCCTTCTCGGTGGCTTCGTTAAGTTCTCGGTAATCTACACAGATTCTCCACTTCTCGTTTTTCTTGGGCACAAGCACCAAAGGAGAGACCCACTCACTGTCAGAGATGGGGTAGATGAATCCAACATCCAACAAATTTTGCAATTCTTCTTTGAAAATGTCCTTAAGGGCTGGATTCATTCTCCTCTAAGGTTGCCTGACCAGTTTGCAATCCTCTTTGATGTAAATGTGATGGGTACAGACCAAGGATGGATTCCTTTCATCTCCTTATAACTCCCAGCGAAGCATCCAAATGGTGGTTCAATAAGCTACACAGCTCCTTCTCCTGAGAGGGAGATATGGATGAGCTGATATTTAAGGTTCTTTGAGGGCAAAATTTCACATTCTTAACTCTGGGAGAGATTGGATCAGCCACACAAAAGTCCACCAGAGCACTAGCTTGGGTTCCCTCCACCAACTTCTCTAATGGAAACACATTGGGAGGTGGATTTTGAATCAGATTGTCAATTAGGTCATCCTCGGTTTGAGGACCTCCCTTGGTGGCTTCTACTGTGCACAATGGTGCGGAGTAGACTTCATCCTCATCTCCATCCTCCAACTAGAGAGGTAAACCATGTTCTAGCAGAGGTTGGGCAGGAGGATATAGGACTAGCTGTTTGGACATAGGCCCATCTTTGATGGTCATGTTCCCTGCTCGACAACTGATGTAAGCATCTGTAGTGGCCAACTAAGGCCTTCCCAAAATGAGAGGGTATCCAGTGAGTTTTTCCTTTGGCTGAAGGACCAAGAAGTCCATAGGGTACTCCCAAGAATCAACAGAGACTAGGACATCTTCCACAATCCCTTCGGGAGTCACGGTGGAGCGGTGTGCTAACTACAACACTGTCGAGGACTTTCTTAGGGAACTCTGAAGGTTAAGTTTGAGCATCGTGTCCCTGGTCATCACATTAATGGTAGCCCCTAGATCAATCAAGGTGTGAGGGATGATGGTGCCATTGATGTGGACATCAACTACAAGACTTCCAGGGTCCAACTATTTTGGACAGATTACTTGTCCCAACATTAGATCGGACAGTTTTCCTATAACATTGATAGTTGGGGCATCTCTCTTACGCCTACCTAGGTGCCTGAAACACTTCTCTTTGATCAATTTGTTGTAGATTGGTACATCTTTTATGGCCTGGAGAAGTGGTATTTTCACACACAACTGTTTAAGTTCTCCCATAAGTTTAGTCTCCTCCGGGTTTGGTTGTGTGGTTACCGTTAGTCTCTCAGGAAAGGGTGGAGTGGCTTTGGGTTCACTTTCCTATTTCTCTTCCTCATCCTCAAGAGGAGTTTGGCGATCTGGGTGGACCTTCCCCAATCATAGGTTGATCTCCTGAATCTCTACAGAGTAGGTAGGGCATGTTGTCTCTCCATTATATACCTATTGGGCCTATCTTTTATTGGGGTTTGAGTTCAGTTAAGTAGGCATCTGGGGTTGTCTTGGAGGAGCAGGAGGTAATGGCTGAGGTGGAGCAGGTGGTGGAGGAAAAATAGTAGGAGGAGAGTTGTATTGGGGCCTCCACCCCAGCTAAGGTGCATTCCACTGAGGTTGTGGTTGAACATGAGAGTGAAACGAATGAGCAGTGGGTTGAGTATGGTATTGAGATGGATAAGACCAAGGAGAAGGTGTGGACCAGGAAGGATGAGCAGGGGGGCCCCAAGAAGGTATATGAGTGGATTGGTTGGGGTGATAGTAAGTTTGGGATGTCTGCTGCATCCCCTCCTGATAAGTTCTAGATCCATGCGGCCTCATTTGGTTGAGGAAGTAGAGTGGTTCAGTGGCTTCCTTGGCCCCTTGGTACATGGCATTAAATCTCGGCAAGGTTGGGCATTGGTTCGTAGGATGGTCTTCCTCACAAATGAAACACACCTCTACTAAGTGCAATGGAAATTCGTTCTTAGGATGCTTCCTTGTGCATCTGGGAAAAAATATGGCCAAAGCCCTCTCAACTTCCTCTTTCTTCTGTTGGATTCAGAAAGTATCCAGTTGCGTGGAAAGAGTTTGTATCATCTAACTTTTAAGGTCTTCCATTTGATTTGTAAAATCATGTTTGGAGAAGGTGGCACTGGCTAAAACTGGATTCCCCCTACTTCTTTTCCGAACTGCAACACAGTCTTTATGTCCTCATAAGGTAGTTGGTTGATGTCTCTGAGCTAGCAAATGGAGGCTATCGAAAAGGTATTTAGGGACTCCTCGGAGTAGAACAAGCTTCATAGATTCAGGGTCAAGTGTGCACCTGGCCCTTTTATAACTAAGTTGGAACCTCTCTTCATAGTCTTCTAAAGATTCATCGCTCCCCATGGTCATCCGAAAGATTTTTCCCTTCGTTTCCTCTGACCTACAGTAGTCCTAGTATTTGTTGCTAAAGGCTTGCTACATTTGAGCCCATGTTGTGATACTATTTCTGGGTAACCCCATGAACCATCATAGGGCTGCATCCTTCAAGGTAGAGGGAAAGAGCTTCAACTTTTGCTGGTCTTCTACATAGTCATAAGTTCGACAAAGAAAAACAAACTCAAACAAGAAGGTATCAGGGTATTCAATGGTTAATCCATGGAAGTGAGGTAAGTCTGAGGGATTTATGTTTTTCATTTCCGTGTCCCCATTGATCTCTCAGATGGCAAAGACACCTTCTATTCTCTCCCTGGCTTCTATACCATTTCTCCGTTCAACCATGGTCTCAAGAGGAATGTTTTCTTGCTCTTCTTCTGTTATAGGATCTTCGTATATCTCTGGAGGTTCACCTATAGGCTCTTCTAGATCACTACCACCGAAGAAGAGAAAAGGGTGACTCAGTGATGTGGTGGGGGTGTTGGTTAAGAATTTTCTAGTATTGTCTCTATTCCTACAAGGCATGAAATGAAATATTTTCGGTTGATTTTTGCTTTTTTCTACTTGTACCTGCAAAACTAAAATAGATTGAACTTCAACTAACTAAAATCTATCTTGCTGAAATGAAAATCTGGAATTGAAATGAAAGCATGAAAGAACTAATCTATTTTGTAGAATTGAAATTGCAGAAATGAAATTCTAGGGTACGTTTGGAGAATGGAAATTCTGGAATTGAAATGATAATCTACGCTTGAAGAATTGAAATGCTAATGTAAGAAAGCGGGAAATATCTAATCTATGCTTGGTGAAATGAAATGAAAGTAGGAAATGTCTAATCTACTTTTGTGGAAATGAAATAAACTACTTAGCACAAGGTTGTAGTAAAAAATAGATGAAAAGCATCAATCACAAATACTCTGACGCTTCCCCGGCAATGGCGCCAAGAATATGGTGGGCTCTAGTATTGCAGCAATAATGTTGCAACTCCTAGGACTCCCTTCTTTACTTTTATCAACTCGGTAGTTCGTAAAAAACTTGGAAGCGACGATGTCATATGCACAAGTACTAGCTCTTGCCACGGCTGTCACTTGATCAGCTGGCACAAGTCTGCTAGGAGCTTAAGCCAACTTCTATGAGCTCTTAAAAGAATCTTTTAACCGATGGATGAAAGCTAACTCAAAGGAAGCTAATATACTTGCAGAAAGAAACTAAGAAGCTGAAAGGAAATGCAAACCCTAGTTTTACCAACTAACACTACCGGTGCAAGAAAAGTGACAAAAGCAGTGGAAATAGATGCCATTGACTTCTAGGAAGGTGGAATGCATGTGACTAAGTGATTTCTACAGTAAAATCTGGAAAGAAACATCTTTTTGTATTTTTGAGTAAGTTTTCAGAACTATTATGCATGTGCTTTAACTATTTTTTTCTGTGCAGAGGTTGATTGGTGAAAGGAAATGCTTGCAGGAGGTTAGGAAGGTGAGAAGAGGGCCTAAGGGGTTCCTAGTAGCCTTCCAAAGAGTTTCACAATGATCAGATCTCAAGAAACCTCTTTCGTGAGCTTGTACAGGAAGTCTGCAGGGGTTCTACAGGATGTACTATAGCTTCTACAGGATGTTTCTATAGGATGTTCCGAAAGGGAATTTTGAATGGTTGATGGTGGCAGAAAGGTGAGGAAGTGGGTATGAAGGTGAGATAAGTGTGTGAGGAGGTCTAGGACTTGGTGATTGAGGAAGGAGAGTGGCTAAGGCGATCAAGCTGGTTCGAAGATAGGAGAAGCAATGTTGCGCGCGAATGTACGAACTAGGGAAAAGTGAGAAAATGTGGAAAATGAGAGGCAAGAATTTGAGTTAGAGGACAAAGAAGGTTGCATGGATGGGGTAAGGATAGATGAGGAGGTATCCCAGGTACTCTACATGTTATTTCCCAAAACTGATCAAACAAAGACTATGCAAACCAAAGATCTAACTACTTTAACCTAATTTGACCTAGAAACCATAAGCATGATGCGAAACAGTTTATTGGCAGAAAATCACGTAAATAAACTGTGAAAACCAAACAAGAATGGATCTGAGCATGTAATCACAACAAGAACCAACTTTGGAAACTAAGAATCTAACACTAGAAATTGCATGAAGAAGCAAGACAATGTTTTTATGGCAACAAAGACGCCTTGGTCTCAGCTCATGGTCCCAAGGAGGGAGAGGTGAGATCAGGGGTTGCTTGGTAGCCCTTTTTGAAGATCTTTTCTGCTACCAACCTATTAAATCAACTTAAAACATGAGCAACTATTTCTATAAGAAAAAATGAACTAATGACCAAACAAGATTGTAACCTACTAGCAGAAATTAAATAAAAGCAGCAAAAAACATATCACAGTACACAGAGGAGATCCTGGCACTTGGGTTGGGCCCAACCCCAAGAGGACAGGTTTCTTCAACTTGTCCTGACGATGAACCACAATAGTTGGTTCGAAACGCGTCGACAAAGGTCTTTTTCATGTGATTTACGCTGAAGCTCTTCTTATAAAGAAGCTCAGAACTGAAGCAAAATGCAATTGATCTCCATTATTCAGAAAATAACCATGTCACAAAAATGTCTACAACGAAAGCTCCACAAATGAGAAAAAATAGAGCACAATACAAATGTTCCAAAAGTTACCTACGAAGGCTTGAATCCTTCGTTATTATACACTACGAGGTCCCTCAACATCCCTCCTTGACTCAAGGGGCTCGGATGCCAAAACTGCCAGTAAATAATCACTTTTCACAAAACTGCTCGGTTGCCCTTGGGAATCGTTTTTGGTGGCCTTCTCAACTCCGAGCTGAGGGTGGAGAATTCAAGCAAGGGGATATTTTGTGTAGAAGACACCCTTCCTACGAATCCTCACCCTTGTTCCCACATTTTTGGTTGTCATCTGCATCATAAATGCATTGCCTTGGTCCAAACATTGTCCAAAAGTCTACAATAACCACGTGTTAGACTTCTTGGTAAAGTGACTATCCTCATTCGTTCAATTAGCATAAATATACTCAAAAACATGCACGAACTATGAAAAATGGTGGATTGATGAAGAACAACTAGGCAAAATGAGCCCAATAAGTTACCCAATTTTGGGGCTCATCAATTATTTAAAGGGTTAGCTACTAATTTGAATTTTAGTACTATGTACCACCCACAGTCTGATGGAGAGATTGAGCACGTTAATGAGATGATTGAAGATATGTTACAAATGTATGTAATGGATAAACCATCCAAATGGGAGGACTAATTACAATAGGTATACTTTGTGTACAATAATGGATATAAACCTTCATTAAAAATGAGTTTGTTTGAAACGTTATATTGGAGGAGGTGTCATACTCCGATGAGTTGGAGAAATCTGGTAGAAAGAGTCATGGTTAGTGTAGAATTACTAAGAGAAATGGAAGATAAGTTTGTGGAAATCAAGAAAGATCGGAAAATACCTAGGACAAGAAGAAAAGTTATGTAGATAAAAATATGATGCACTCAGAATTTAAAATTAGGGATCATGTATTTCTAAAAGATAGGGCGCAAAAGAGCTTAGTAAAATTGGGTAGTTGTGCCAAATTGGTGGGACATTATTATGGTCCATTCGAGATTAAAAATAGGATTAGTTCTACTACATATACACTTGCATTACCTACATCCATGCATGCTCATGATGACCTCCATGTGTATTTTCACAAAACATAGATTCCTAGTATTGATTAGATGATTTATTGGCGTATGATTTAGGTGGAACTAGAAGGATATTTACATGTACAACGAATATAGATTTTAGGTTAGTGATCCACATGTGTATAATGATTAGGAGAGTGAGTTGGATTATTTTTGCAAGCCTACCCACATATGTATATGTGTACATGGATTTTGGAGCTATCTTATTAGGGACATATATGTTGTTTATGCAAATTTGCAATAGGGACAAGATTGTAAGCATTGTAAATATTGAAGATATTTTTATATTAACAACATAAGTCCACTCCATGAAAAAGGAATATGGAGGGTAGTGGAATTCCATGATGATATGTAATGGATGTTGTGTTTAGTGTTGGGGGAAATGGGATGTGGGGTCCACATGGATTCTGGGAGTGCCACATGAGAGAGAAAGGCCAACCATATTTAAAAGGTATATATTTTATTGAGAGAGATGGAGAGAGGTGTTATGGATTTCACACTTTATTATATCCCATTTTGGTTTAATTAGCTATGGTGCAAATGGCTAGTGAGCCTTGTGCTTTGGATTCTAGGCTAGCTAAAAGGTATTTTGATTTATGGTTGCAAAGGTGTTCAGAGAGAAGAAAACGCTTTTTCGAGGTTAGGCTTAGACCACCACTGACTAGATATAAGGTAGCCTTAAAGGTGGGCACCACAAAGGAACTAGAAAGAAATAGAGAAGGGATGTGCCACTACTGTAGGTTTGGCATAGTGATAGCTTGTGGTAATGACAATGTTTGTTGGATAGGTTCCTTGTCCAATAGTATGTGCCTCTTATTTGGATTCTACACAATTGACTATGGATTTGTAGCCACAACATAGGTGACTCATGGTTGAGACTAGTGAACCACGAGGTCTATGGTTGTGTGGAATGTGGAGAGCCCTCATCCAGTTGCATATTTCATTCTAGATAATTTTTTGTGTTTATGGTGTGGTTTTATATTCAAGTAATGAATGTGTGTTGGAAACCCTATTTTTCTCGAGCATATGCATTTCTATCATTAATAATTAATTTATTGTTAATATTACTCCAATGTGAGATTATGTTTTATGGTGTGCAATGGTTTGTATATGTGAATATTGTTTCATGTCTCCTTTCTACTGTTAAATTAGGTCATTACGAGAGGTTTGGTTGTGATAGCATTTCCTAACAAGGGTTTGGGGACATTACATCCATTTTTGTAGTTCAATCTCAAACCCTAAATTTTTTTTTTCCTACTTCTATTCTAACAATTTGTTATCAAGATTGGAACTAAATCTATTTTATATTCTACTCTCTCCTTTATAATAGATATATATGATCATAAAGACTATCTAGGGTGCGCTTGTTGACCCTCCCCGTGCCAAGCTGAAGTTGTGGCATATAGGGTAAAGTTTTCCTAGTTGAAATAGAATAGAAATAAGCATTGCCATTGAAGTTGAAATTAAATAAAATCTAACATGAATAGAAGTAGAAATTGAAATTGACATGGAAGTTGAAACCATTGTGCTATAAATTGACATGTGCATTGAAATCAACACATTAATTTCATTTCAATTTTTACACCAATAAACACTATTACTTTATTTGTATTGTCACTCTTAAAGTATAATCCTTAATAATACAAACTATGTTCTCAACAAACTAAGGAAAATGAGTAAATTTAAAATGTTTAAGATTCATCTCTCTCTCTCTCTCTCTCACACACACACACACACACACACACACATATATATATATATCATCTACAAAATTGTGTCGCTAAGGAAGGTGAGTAAATATCTAATGATTAAATGAATGTTAGACATATAAATATACATAATATTGATTATGTATAATTTTGTGTGATTGTCCATTATTAAAACTAGTTCACATCCATTTTAGTTTTAGGCTTATCAAGCATCTAGAAAGATCAAATGTGTGAAAGTATAAACTATTCCCAAAGTTTTATAGTTTCAAATCATTCTACACTTTCAAAGAGTTCTGCACTTTCAAAAGTTCAACTCCTCTTAACAGTTTGGATTTCAACAATATAAAAGACACAAACTAATATAAAGTAAATAATGAACATCATGCTTATAAATAATGTTTTGGAAAAAAATATTAAATATATGGATGGATAAAAATAATAAATATAAATATAATTAATTTTGGCTTAGTGGGTCCTCACCTAGGCTCAGAGTTAGTTGCGCCAAACAAATTCCTACACTATTGGCCCTTTCGGCATCAATCCACAGAGTGCGTACTGAAGTCTCACATGAAGCAGTATGGGGGGATTTTGGAACCATGTTTCCGCACTTAGAGAGCAATGTGAGGTATTTTTGTGATCTAGATCTACCTTCGTGCAGATCGATAAGTATTTATGGCTTATCAATGGAACTCTTTTTCATCAGCTTCTAGATCTTCACAAAGGTCTATGATTGGCTTTTGTGGAACCTAAATAAGCTAATCAGCTAATTACGTGCATCCAATATTATTCTTAACTCAATATCTATTCTGATATGCTTAAGTGTTAGATAACTTTAACATACATGATATAATATTCACATAAATACTTGACATCAATTGCGTTCACATGATGATATAGTTCTAGCAAAGTCGCATATCAATACAACATTATTTAATGAACCCACCATTCATCATAGCATAAAGCGCATATAACAAAAGTAAATGGATAAGCACAAGAATTTATGTAATAATATTCTTTATTTATAATTAGCTAAGCTTACAGACTCAAAACTTCCCTACACACTTTGCTGTAGGGGTCCACACACTCAGCTTGGGACACTACTCTAGGCCTTTGAGCACACAGTTGCAGAGCCTTTCTTCTAGCTTCTACATTAACTTAGACTCCTATTGTATCCATAAACAACTTCTATTATTTTCCTATCATTATTATGCCTTAGACTCTTTAGGAAGCACATATTTATACAATCACATGGTTCGCGAACCATGGGTAGATCTTCAAAAATCCAACTTAACTTACATAAAAGAGGGTAAAAACCATTTTTGACTCTTTACTTAACTACACTATCCACCACCACCATTTGCTGAGACTTTCCATCTTTTTACCTAGGAATTCATCTTTTGCCCGAAAATTGACCTAGGGGACCACATCCCAATAGGCCCCCAACATAAAGATCGTGAATAGTGATCGAGCCACCCAGCTGGTGCAAATATCTTACTACGAAGATCCCCCAACTTTACTTGTGAAACCACTACTTGAGTCACACTTTGCGTGGCTACCAGCTTGACTTGTTTCTACCAACTACTTTGTCGCTGGTCCTTTGCTCACTCGCTTGATCTGTTGGTATGTACTCTGCAAGTTTGCCAACTTTTCCTGTATGTTGCCCGAAACTACATAGGCTTCATCCAACCAAGGCCCCAACCTAGCCTTAAGCAATGCCTCTTTCTTTTGCACCACTTGCACCTTTTTAAGTAGCTACTTAGCCTCCTATAGCTTGGTGAGGGACTACGTTGTAGCAACAGTGTGTGTTGTCACCCTTACTTTGTCATATTGTTGCGGGAGATCGCATAGCTATGTATTTAGTACCTGCACAGTGGGATTTTCCTACAGGGTTGTCACTACTTCCATAGCCTACTCAAACAACACAGTTCATTTCACAACTGTGGCATCCATCGTAGCAACTCCATCCTTAACAACAACTTCTCGTTATTCCCTAACCCTTCGCAGGGTTGAAGGTTGTGACTTCAGCTCTAGTTGAGTGATTTTCATGTTCAACTCGAGCTGAACTCTGTTCACCTATGTGTTGGCATCATGTACACCTGCAACAAGTTTCCTGATCTTGGCATCCAACACTGCTTCCTTAGGTATGTGAAGCTCTAACACTGTCCTGCACGCTTCTACCATCGCGGCCGTTACTTGAGTGCTCTACACCTTGATGGTTACTTTTTCTTTCAAGGCCTCTGTCTTCTTAGCAAACATCTACTCATTTCTCACTCAATATTCACCTAAGAGGCTAAGGGTGCACTGCTCCCATGTTATTAATTGTGATGTCACACCTATCTGTAGCTTGTGAAGATACTCATTGGGAGACACGGTGAGGTTGAGGCTGATGCTATTTAGAGAACTCATGATGACATTGTCATTGGTTCCCTCCATGCTCCATGATCCTTTTGAAAGCATGACTGCCTAAATGGGCCCGAGTGCTAATCTTGTTGGAGCAACATTTACCTACCCTATGCCAACCTAGATCCTGTTGGTCTGGATCTCGAACTCACACAAATCCTTTTGGATAGTACTTTGCACCTATTGTTTCTGTTGTTAAAACTACTGCAACAGTTCCATTGTGGTATCACACAACTTATCTCCTATCTCATTGAGATCACCTTCTATTAGTGTGACTAGATCCAATGATGGCTTTGTCGCTTTTGACTTCTTCTGGGGCCCCTCATTCTACTGATCCCTGTATCTTTCTACCTGGAACGGAACGCTTTGTCCTTTCTCACTACCACCAAGTTTCTTTGACTACTCCTCTTCCTTTGTCTGGGTTGAAGGGGACTTACCACTCCACTTGGAGTCACACTTTTCCTGTTCGGCTTGTTGCTTCACACCATGCTCCTTCTCTAGCTGGAGCTTCTTGTCAGCCTCTTTCCTTCACTTCTTGACCAACTGTTGGACCACCCACTTCGTTGCTTCCTTCTTTCTATTCTCTGTAGATTTTCTCATGCCAATCTGTGGTTCAGTGCTTGATAGTTTCCAAGATGGCATCATTTGTAGGAAGGTAAGGCAAGTCAAAACATTTCCATTGTGGATACTTTTTCACCCTAATATATGTGTGGTGGAAGTCTGCCTTAAAATCCATGTACTCTGTTAGCTACTCAAACACCATTGGGGACAACCGCGACCTCTAGTTGATGGGCATGCATAGGATAACCTCCATCAACACCCAGAAAAATTTGGTCTCCGTGACCCACACGACGTTGTTTGTGGTCCAAAGGGAGGCAAACTAGGCAGCCTTAGACAATCTTTTCTCAAGGGGAGGAAACTAGCTATCGTCCAAAAGGTCCCAAGCCACTAGCACGATGGAGAGCAACAACCATGTGTAGTGGAAGGTTTTTCTCTCATCCGGAGTCTCACGACAGTTCACGACTAACTCAATATAGAGGTAGTGTGACAAATTTAACTACATGCCCTCTGTGCACTGTGTAGCCAATTAAATTATGGGCGTTGGAACCTCGTCCATATGGAATTTTCTCATGACCTATCTAGCTAAGATCTATGTAGAAATTTTAACCGCGGGGTTGGTGATATAGGTGACAGAGCATCTACATGGCTTTTTAACCAATTTGAACTTTTCCTTCATCTTCTCTGTTAGGTCATGCTCACTCATCATTGCACCAAACACCTTGTCTGGATTCAACCTTGAGTGAGGTAATAGCATTATCCAATGGATTAGCATATCTGTAATCGGGATCAATGTGCTAAGCCAAAAACATCCATCATGTACCAAGGTCAGCAGCCACTTGGTACAAAGGAGGTCCATGTTGGAGTGGTTGTAGTGAGGCACCCATAATAGGTTCAACAACCCTTATTGATTCACTCTGTGAATCCACTCCACTAGCTCCAACGCAGTGACACCAGATTCCTTGTAATATACAATCTTCAAATAATTCTTTGTCACAAGGTAGGGGAATCTCTCCTTTTTTTCCAAATCCTAGTCTTATATCTTTAAATGGGGAATCTGCACCAAGTGTGGACCTTTAAAGGCGATGCCTTCTAGCAGCCAGAGCGTATTTAGGAGGAATTTCTCTGCATCTGGGTCATTGGTTATCTTCACTTTTGCCTTACACAGAGGGATATAATCCGACAAATTGGAGATAGGATGCATTCCCTCCGCATCTATATCCTCTTCGCCCTCTTCGGCCTCCAAATCTACCACTTTCTCCTTATCTATTCCAGGTATTTTTTCATTCTTCTAGGACTGGGTAGTAGAATGCTTCCTCGGTGACTCGTGCATTCGCATTGTCCTCTTCTGCTTGTCTTTCCTGGGTTTGGGGGATTCTATCACTGGTGTAGTCTTTGGCCAAGGTGAGCTTGACATCATAGGCATATCATCGAGAGCCTCCATGCTCACAACCTCTAGAGTAACTCCCTCAAAGGTCACAGTTCCTCCACTGCTTGTAGTTTCACCTAGTTTGGACATCGTGTTGAGAATAAACTATTGGGTATCCTTAGCTAACCTATCAAACACAGATCTTACGTCCAAATCTGTGAAAACCTGAGGATTCATAAACAACGCACAACAAAAATAAAAAATTCCAAGGATGCGAAGTGTTCCCTGTTGGACAACCATGCATAATTTATAGGCAAATTTGAATTCAAATTAGACTATTCACGTGAAAATCCATCCATAAATGATGATTTGGCGGCGAACATTCAAATATTTCAGACTTAAATGACTTAAATGATTCCCCCCTACTCCTCTTAATCATATCCTAGTAGTCAAATGATGAACAACGACTATAACGATAATTTTTTGCTTGTTCTACATTGTATCTCCCCCCATAGCACAACTCCCTTTACACGCTTCCTGGTACTGTGACAATACCCTTTTCCGCGCAACCCACCTGTCACATAGTTCAACCAACCAAGCAATGTAGTTTATAGTCCCATGCTTCCTTGCAACTATATGGAGTTCTAAGATTGTCCTACCATCATGTAGTCATTGGGCCAGATCCCCTGTGTATGGTTTCAATCAGCTTCCATTTACCCTTTGCGGAAATGGATCTCCATTCAACTTTGCAAGTTGATTGTGCCACCATCTTTAATTTCTTTGACGATATATGGCCCCAACTAGTGCATCTGAAGTATTCCTGAAAACTTATCAAACTTTTTATCATATAATAAAAATAAGTCATTTACCTTGAATGTGTAGAGTTTGATGTGCCGATCATGCCAAGCTTTTTCTGTTCCTTTTGAACCTACTGACGAAATCCAGCCAGAAACCTATCTTCTTCATGCTCCATTAGTTGTGCGAGATGTTCTTCTAAGGCTTTGTGATTCTCCATTCCTGTGAAAGCTGCTATGTGACTAGGCATGATATACTTCATAGGCATTATAACTTCCATGCCATAGACCAACCTAAAATGTGTCTGACCTATGACATTTTTGTAAGTAGTCATGTATGCCCATAATATTGATGGTACATGCATGCCCCAATCATTGTGTTGTACATTGCAAACCTTCGTCAATGCATTCTTCAATATCTTATTAAAATCCTCAATCATTCCATTGGTCTGAGGATGATATGGTGTACTCTTCTGGTGGTAAACCTAGAAGTCTTCAGTTAATGCGTTGATCATCTCATTGAGAAAATGTATACCACGATCACTCATCAATACCTTTGAGAAACTAAACTTGGTCAACACATATTCAAACAAAAATGTTGTTGTTGTTGCCCCTGTATATTCTTTCATAGGTTGTGACTACACCCATCTCGTCAAATACTCTTTCGTGGTTATGATATAACGAGCACTAGTTTTCTTACTTGGGGGTTGAATTGGTCCTACAAAATCAATTGCCCATTTCTCAAATGGATGCACTGACACCTGCAGATTCAGAGGCTGCTCATCCATTCGTGATGGCATGCCCATTCTCTGACATGCATCAGATGCCCTACAATATGCTTTAGAATATTTCTGCAGCATTGGCCACCACAACCCATAGCGCAAAACCTTCTGCTTTGTTTCATTTCCTACGTAATATCGTCTAGTAGGTCCTCCATGAGCTTCAACAAGGTTACTATTTCATTAAAAATCAAGAACATATCATCAAAGTATCTCATCTGATGCCATATTATGGAAACGCCCTGCAATTACAGAGAAATCTGCCATGCGCACTACCAAATCTTTTTTCTGTTGTCTGGAGTACCCTTTTGGAGTTATCCATGTACTCGAGAAATGGATAATATCCACGAAGTGGTTATCCACTGCCTGCACCATGAAGATCTGCACGTCAGGCAACCCTTCCTCCAAATTAGTAGGCTCTTCTCCTATCTTACTATGTGATAGATGGTCAGGTCCTGCATTCAATCTTCGTCACTTCACAATTACTTCAAAAATCATATTCTTGAAACAACATCATCCACTTCCATATTTTCCCTTTGAGAACAGGCTTATTGACTAGATGCGTTAATGCAGAATGGTCTATGTACATCATGAAATGTCTGCCTAGCAGGTAATGTCCAAATTTCTAGAGTGCATTCACCATAGCCAACCATTTGTGCTTTGTCATCAAATAATTCTTTTTAGGCTTTGACAATTTTCTACTTGAGAATGGTACAGGGTGATCTAGTTCTCCCTCACTAGAATGTGTTAGCACTATTCCTAGTGTAATACACGAGGCATCCACATGCATGTGGAATTCCTTCTTTCTGTCTAAGATGACCAAGATTGATGCTGTAAACATTTTCTCCTTTAATACATCCAGATTGCGCTGGCATTCTCCATTCCAATAGAATGTAGCATCCTTCTTTAGTGCCTTTTCCATAGGCACGATAATCTGAGCATAAATCTTGATGAAATTCCGAGAGTATTCGATATGGCCCAGCATTGCAGATAGCTATTTAGAACTCCTTGGGGCTTCAAAATTGACTATTACCATGATCTGGGAAGGGTCCACCATGAGTCCTTTCCTGCATACCACATCACTTAGAAAAATCCCAAAGGGGACACAAAACAAGCACTTCTTCAGGTTCAGCACAATCTGATACCTTCAACACATATCCAACATTAGATGCAGACTATCTATGTGGCGCTTGATGAGCCCAAACACTATCCAATCATTGAAATAGACCATTAGGAATTTGTCAATGAACTCTTTGAATGCCACAATGACTTTGGGAGAGAATATTGGCGACACCTTCTTAAGTCCAAATCGAATTACTTTATACTAGAAGCAACCCCATTCCATCGCGAAGGTTGTCTAACTTTTATCCTCTGGTGCAATCTTAATCTGATGGTAACAAGAGCACCCATGAGTGAAGGAATACGCTTCCTTCCCTCCCACATTCTCCAATACTTCATAAGAAAATAATGTCAGAAAGGTATCATGGACACAGGCATCGCTAATATTTCTGAGATCTATACAAATCCTTATTTAATCCTTCTTCTTCTTTTCCTGAACTACCATTAGACTCACCCAATCAGACTCCTCCATAGGTTCAATAATACCTTCTTCAAGCATCTTGTCCAACTCCAAGCAGACCTTTTCCTTCTATCTGAGATTAAGGCAATATGACCTCTACTTAACAAGCTTCGTGTTAAGTTTCAAAAATATTTTCATTACTCCCAAATCGCCTACCATGCCTTTCAAGTTTGAAAAATTTGTAGAGAACAAATCCTAATATTCGTAAAGAAACTCAGTGACTCGTTTTACTATAGAATCATCCCAATAATCCCCAACCTTTCAAAACTTAGGCTCCACCTCTATGCCAATGTTTAATTGCCTAGTTTTCAATGACGCAGTGATGTCTGGATTCTTTATCTACAATCCCTCTGCCTCGGGCTAGCCTTCTGTTTCTGGAATGTTAATATTCCTTGTATCCTTATCCTCTCCTTCATGAGTCACATTACAACACTCCAACACATGGTGCAACTATGTGCTAAAATCTGGTTGAATCAATTCCAAAGGATCCTGTGGTATTCTCACAAACCCTTCTCTGAAGACATCCCACTCTGTGGTGTCGTGGTGGAGCTCTATCCCCAAATACCAATTCGTAGGGATTACATCCAGAGTGTGACAGAATAAATGCACTCATTCTTGTTGCAGCTTAGTTCCATATACCTTAGTCCATTTTTCTAAATGATTGCACAAATAATTTCTCCCATCATATTTCTCAGTTACCCATACTTTAGGCTGGAAAAACTACATTCTCATCATTCTTTTGTAATTTCACCACTCATCAAAGCTATCTTTATGTGTACTCCACCACCGAGGATGCATAACACACAGTGCCCAGTGAAACGCCTAAAAATGGAAATCCTTTGGATCCAAAAAATCATCCACATTAGTTAAACTATAATAATAAGGAAAATTTCTTACCTCCGATGACACACGACACAAAAATTTGGACATCATGTTGCAATGCAATCTGGATACTCCATGCAACCCGTTTTTTCAATGTTCCAACTCTTCATATGAATTCGAAGTATAGGAGCTTTTGTTGTCCCATGCAATTTTTCCATCAACTGTTGAATTAAACCAGTCTAGCTCTCACATTGTTATCTTATAGATCCAGTTCAAATCATCATCGCATTTCTCATAGTCACGGACTGGTCCAGTATATCATGGTCGTTCTGCAGGGTCCAATGGGACTACAATGCGGAACAATTTCCTTTCAAACGACATTGTCCACTTCTTCAAATTGATGACCCCATTCATATCGATAGCCCAATCAATTCCTGGGAGTGTAGGGTATGGATTGCTATCATCAACAATATTTATTACTTCAAAATCAACCAATGCACTTGTACCTTCTATATCTATGGTAAGCCCCCGCAATCATCCCATAGGGATAATCTTATGTTGGTTCTCCATCCTTAGTTGAATCAGAGACCACTACAGCACAGGTCTCCCCATCCTCTCCGATGTTTTCTTAGGCAATACATTTGCATCAGAACTTAAATCCAAAATAACCTGGTCCATCTCATAGTCTCCTTTTTGCATGGTAAGCCTCATCTCATGCCTTGTTCATGCCTTATGATTACTGATATTTCTTTCTACAGAGGGTACACCAAAAGAATTATCCTTACCAACACATTTGTTGATCAACTCTTGTAGTCGTTTTATAGCCTTGCTATCACACAATAGTTTCATAGAAGTCTCCAAAAAGGTGGTAAGAACAAAGGGGTCAATGGTCTCTATAGACATCTTATCTTGACTTCCTGAGGTAGAGGCTTTAGCGAAGCTTTTCTTCGCTTGCATGAATGTTTCTTTCACATGGTCTAGATCAAACCCCTCCTCCTTTTGTGAAGGCTTATGGACCCACTCAATTTATTCAAGTTGTTTCCCTTTATCATTACCATTCATCATTTCGCTTCGCAGAACAATATTTAGATTGGGATCCTCTTCGTGAGGCCCAACCTTCATCATTTGTAAATTTGGGGTAGGCTGATGAGGTTCTGCATTCTTCTATTCTGTGGTCAAAATGAATGTCGTATCGACATGATGGGTGCTTCTGGTCTGTACACTCCTATGCATAGTGTCCTAAGATTCTGCAATTATAGCCAATAGCTTGCATTCGACCTCTTCTAGGTCTTCCTCCTACTCGGCCTCATCTGTGCCTTTGATATTCTCACATGCTCTCCCAGTCCCCTGATATAAAGGCCAAGTTTCTTCTTGTATTTGATACATGGGCATTATATCCATCATTAATTCGTAGTTGTGGAAATGGCACTCATCATGGCCCAATAATTTACAGAAATAGCTAAATAATTGTTGTAGTGTCTACACGAAGTTTTTCAACAAATAGCAATTGTTTGTTACATGTTTTCTGGCTACCTGACAAATAGTACACCATAGCATGGGCCCTCTACTTGGCCTTTCTGGAGCTTCCTACCTTATAGGAATTGGCTCCCCCCTTGTAATATAGTTCGCAAAGCCAAGAGAAATGATCTCTATCATGCCCCTAGCTTTTACACTTCAGGCACCACACCTCTTCACGAACCTCTAGCCGAGCCTCTTTTTCCTTCTTAAAACTCTCAACTCCAAAGAGAGGTTCTAAAATTCCCCATGAATCTATTCAAACCCCAAATAATCATCATGAATAGGCATTTCATTCAATCTCATCGCAATTTCCAGGTCTTCCACATGAGTTCCAATCTTTTTCCATGATAAAGAAACCCTTAGGTGGGGTAGGAGCAAGGATACAAACCATTCATTGCGCTGATCATTTGTGAGATTCATGTTAGCTTCGATGATCTGGAACTTCAATCTTTGACCTAATTTTGAGGGTGTCTCACTGGGCCTGATCATGATTTCCTTAAATTTGATTATTGATCATGATTCAGACTTAGGCTTACCAAATTCTTTGTTCAAAGTGGTTCGAGTGTCTGTAAATGATGCTAGTGGGTTATCAGTGCAATAGTTAATGTAACATGTCAACTCACAATCCTGCAAAGCGATAACCAACTGCATCTTCTTTATATTATCATCTATAATTTGTTGTGTTGTCCATACAAATTTCAAAACATAGCAAAGTTGATCTAGATCCTCACTTACTAAGCCCTTGAAAACCAACAACTTCACCGTATTCGACATGTTGACGAACGACGGAGATGGTGGCAGTGTGGGTGAAGTCATATGTGGTGGAGTGAATGTGGAGGTGGTGTGGGCAGATGAGGTATCCATGGAAAGATGTTCCTTATCAACTAGACAATGCTCTATGGTGAAACCTTTGATGCTCATTCATCATCACTTGAAGGAGGTCCAATCAATGGACTATATTCAGGACCTGTTCTTCCTTGATTTCAAAAACTTCGTCCACTACACCTAGATCCAAACATCGAGGTATTGAAATAACCCAATTTTCACATAAGAATATCTTAATCTAAGTATTCAAAGGTCATAAATACTTACCACGCAGCCACTTGAAGAAGCACCATTCAACTTCACTGTAACTGACTGAGGTATTAACCGTAAACTCTGTAACAAATCCTCCAATGACTCAATCTAGCCACTGATCAACTGTGCATGCAATCTTATCTTACGAATCTTCCAACCTTTGCACGAGCTCTTGGGTCCACACTATTGGACCGTAAAGCCTTCACCTTCCTTGGCCATCTGCCAATTTATTGATCCACTCGTATAGTTCGATCAAGAAGGTGCAGAAGAATATCTATTGTATTTCTGTGTACAAATATTTGTCCAACCACCATTCTTTCACCAGGCGTAGATTTATTTTTTCTTCCAGCATGAATTCATCGATATTTCTATCCAAACACTTCTTGGTTTCCTTCTTGGTCGGATTCTCGTGATATGACATCATGCATCTCTTTATGCAGATCCCAGTCATGACAACAAAACCATTTTTCGATTAGTGGGTCCTGAACTAGGTTCAGAGTTAGTTACACCGAACAAATCGATACACTACTTGCCCTTTTGGCATCAAACAACGGAATGTGGACTAAAGTCTCACCCGAAGTAGTATGGGGGGATGTTGGAACCAAGTTTCTAGAGAGAGAGAGAAGTGTTATGTCTTCTTGTGATCTAGATCTAACTTCACGCAGATCAATAACCCTTATGGCTTATCAATGGAAGTCTCTTTAATTATCTACTAGACCTCCTTGAAGTCCTACGACTAGATTTTGTGGACCCTGAGTAGGCTAATCAACTACTTATGTGCATCCAAGATTATTCTTAACCCAGTATTTATTCAAATTTGCTTATGCGTTAGATAACTTTAACATACATGAGATAATCTTCATGTAAAGACTTGACATGAATTACGTTCACATAACAATATAGATCCAGTAATGTCGCTCATCAATACAACATTATTTCATAAACCCATCATTCATCATAGCACAAAGCGCATTATAATAGAAGTAAATGGATAAACACAATAATTTTTGTAATAATCTTCTTTATTGATAATCAGTTAATCTTACAGATTTAAGACTTCCCTGTGCACTCAGCTGTAGGGGTCCGCACACTCAGCTGCAGACAATACTGCAAACACTACTCGGCTTCGATGTTAGAATCAGTAGGAACAAATTTCTTGCATGATCTCCAACTGATGGTTGGTGATCCAAGACTGATTAAATAACAAGTAGGGACTCCATTCTCCTTATCTCTATCAAAATCAGAATCTGAATAACTAGTGAGATGGAAATCTACAACTTTAGAATATTTGATGCCATATGTTCAAGTGCCTTTTGAATACCTGAGCACTCACTTTGCTACATTCCAATGACCTTCACGTGGCTTATGCATGAACCTGGAAAGTATCCCTAAAATAAAATCTATGTCAGGTCAACCAATAGTGAGAGAATTAAAATTCCAACAAGTTGCATTTACCTGGTTGGATCTTGGAACATACTTCCTTCAATGGACGTAAGCTTCAAACTCTGCTCCATAGGAGTAGTGACAAGATTACAATCCTGCATCCCAAATCTATCCAAGAGTTGTCCAATATACTTTTTTTGAGCAATGAAAATATATTTGGGTTTCGGATCAACTTCAATCACTAAATGATAATGTAATAAACCCAAGTCTGTCACGTTAAACACTTTCAATAATTCTCTTTTAACGAATTCTATATAGTCATCATCGTTTCCTATGATCATCAAATCATCTACATACACAAGCAAATATACAACTAAATTTCCAATTTTCTTAACAAAAATAGTTGCATCATCCAAATAAAATAACTTATAATTCAACAGAGGAGTTTCAGACTATTTTCTCACCCGTTCAGCTACACTGTGAGGATTCGTAGCTTGACCTCGACCAACGCTTACACGGATCCTTGGAGCACCATTTAAAGCTTCTGGACCAGTTGACCCATCAACTTCACCCATGTCTTGCAAATGATTTCGGATATGCTGTTTCTAGCTATAGACTTGCAGAGCTTCTGTATCAGAAGCTACCCGAGAGACTTACAGAGCTTCTCTATTGCAAGCTACCTGAGAGAGTTCTCTTTTTATAGAGCTTGTGTATTACAAGCTACCCGAGAGACTTCTTTTCTTACAGAGCTTCTGTAACACAAGCTACCACGTCAATTCTCTTCTTACAGAGCTTCTGTATCGAAAACTACCCAAGAGATTTTTCTTCTTACAGAGCTGGTCTATTACAAGCTACCCGAGAGACTTCTCTTCTTACAGAGCTTCTGTATCACAAACTACCAAAGATAGTTCTCTTCTTACAGAGCTTTTGTATCAAAAGCTACCCAAGAGAGTTCTCTTATCACAGAGCTACTTTATCACAAGCTATCCAAGCCCTCTTCTTATAGCACTGGCGGGTCACCATTAACAAAGCCTCACTTTCAAATGAAGGAAAATGTTTGTAGGACAAAGTCAATCTGTTTTCCGATAAAATATTCAACTACTTATTGCAAATAGTAAACAAAAAAGTATGTTTTCAGGTGAAACAATTCCTCGATTTTAAATTAAAATTAAAATAATATTTATTCTTATCTATTTTAAATTAAAATTAAAATAATTTTTATTCCTATCAATACACAATAAAGATTGACCCTGTCAACTATTAACAAACAATTACTTTATTTCAATTAAAAAAAATAAAGATGGACCATGCTAACGATAAAAATAAATAAATAAAAGATATACTACTTATATTTATTGTGAAAATAAAAATAAATATTATTTTTATGT
>APFE031527521.1:0-11421 GCA_000404065.3 Pinus taeda
TCAGCAGCCAGAAAAGCCGAAAAAGCTTCGCGCAAGGAGAAAAGTCGCACTTCGGAGCTCCAGATCAAGAAACAGAGGCAGTTTTCGATGCGCGAATAGCGCTATTCGCGCATCGCTACGGGAAATAGGCCATTTCGAGGAATCTTCAGGGAATCTTCTGATTTCCGAGCCCACTTCGCGCCGAAAGAGCCCGAAAATCGCCCAATCGTGCCAAAGGATCCGGTTTGTAAACAACATCAGATCATTCACAGAGTTTAAAGTGTATCAGATCAAATCAGCAGGCTTCAAGCGTGTCAAAGAGTATCAGTCGATGGTGGAAATCATCAATGTAGCGGCAAAGTGTATCAGAGAATATCTTGAGCAGTGGCCCAAAGCAAGAGAAATTGAATATCTTTCAGCAGATTCATAGGAGGAGAGCAAAATCACTTGAAGCTCTCAAATCATAATAATTACACATTCAATTCGCACCAAAGCCGAACTACAGCCCCAAAGCACATTCACTTCAGCAGCACCGCATCTGGTCTCCAAGGGCCACCTCGTCACCTGTTCCGATTCAGCTGCCCCCAGCGCAGCCAAAAAGATTTACTTGCATTTATTTCCAGTAGCATTTAGATTTTTGAAGAGTTCTAAGCAGACCTGTCACGGTCACTTGTAATGATGTCTTTCTGATATTTTGTCTATAAAAACCACCCGAAGCGATATTGTAAGGGGTTGGTTGGTTGGTAGTAGTAGTTGTTGGTCAATTTCCTTTCCAGCAATTTTCTCTGAGTAAAGACTCGCACTGTAACTGTCATATTTTTCATAATCAAAGATTGTTGAAGGCATGGATTGCGAAACAACTTGCTGTTTTCTCTTGGCCAAGGAATGATCACGGAATTCCTATGTCTCTGCATGATCCAATAAGTGTTCTTCTTCCCTGTTTATTTTATGTTTTTATCATCTTTCCGCCTTTCTAAGTTGCAGGAAAAAATAATAGCTTAAGATTTGTTTAAATACACCTTAAGTTCAATTTCTGCACTTTTCAATGTTTTCTTCTGAAACAGTTATGGGCTAGAATTCTTAACTGCTCTATTTTACCCTGTTTCTTTCACAAATGAGTGCATGTCTTTGGAATTCTTAACTGCTCCGGGATCCCACTCATCCACTTCTCCCCTTTGTCAGCATGATGAAATGATTCTCTTTTGCCTTTCATCCTTGATATTCATTCCATACTTTCAGTAGCCTGAGTATTGTATCCTGCGTGGCTATCCCGCTCCGTATCCCTTTGTGACCAAGAAAATGCTTGCATGCCTCAATCTGTGACTCCATGCCCAATGGTTCAAAACTTATAACACCTTACTGTGCCTCTTTACTCAAGAATCCTACCTTCCTCCCAATCACAGTCAACATTCCCTTGAAGTCAGAAAGCTAGCCTAAAATCCTCAACTAAGGTTGAATCTAAAGGAGAGAGCCCTCTCCGATTGCAGGTGGGCTAGAACCTGCAATCAGAAGATTGGTTTGTGGTTACCTCGGCCGTATCCCTAATAGGAGCCTAGGGACAACCTGAGTGATAACAGAACCAAAAATCAAATCAATGTCTTTATAAAGGTTTTGCCATGAAGATCAATGTCATTTTGCATGCCAAGGTCGAAGAGAAGCATTTCAACGTGAATTGGGTGAGAAAGTGCGTGTTTTGGGGTGAAATTGCATGCAACTGGCCGGTGCGGCGCACAGAACAGGTGGCGCGGCGCACTGGGAGAAGTTGCCCAGTGTAATTCTGAACGGGCGCGACGCATTGGGTTCTTGGCGCGGCGCATACACCAATTTGCCCGAATTTGCTTGAAATTGCATCAAATAACCATCTAAACACTTGGATTTGCCAGGTAGGGTCACCATCTCAGTGTTTCATCCATTTTTATGCTAGTATGATGATGGTTGATGGCTACTAAAAGTTGCAACAAAAACTCTCAAACCCTACCTCTCAAAGTCATCAAGCCAATTGTTGTTAGGGTTTCAAAAATTGTTTGCCACCAAGTATATCCTTTTTCCATCATTTTCCTCTCCCCTTGACTCCATTTGTTCCCTAATCTCATTGTTCCCTATCGCCTCAAATTATTAAACCCCTATCCCTAATTCCCTTCTACCCATTGTCAAATGTAAAAACCCAAACCCTACTTCATATAAATTTCCCAAACCCTCCTACATGTCCCTAAACATAATTTCTCCCATAAGTCCCTCATCCCTTCATATTATTCCCCTTCCTAACACTCCATTGTTACATTTTCCCTTGGTGGCAAATTTCAACATATCTTAACAGCAGTCCGACACAGTTTTGTAACCACCAATCATTTCTCCATAACAGCAGTTTCATACATCAGCAGTCATTCAAGGCAGTTTGTATATCAGCGGTGATGTCGTTTGGTCATTCATCTGACTATGAAGTAGAAACTCAAAGTGACTCTCCCATGGAAGAACATGCACCTCAGAGGCCTCATAGAGGAGGCAAACATGTCAGAGAAGAACTGACCACCCTTACAAAATTGCAAGCCTGCCCTCTTGTCGTCTCTTGTTTCCAGTTTCATTCATTCTATGAGTTTTGTGAGAAGGTGGCCAATGTTCAATTTCATCATGAGTTGGCTCGTCTATTCGTACTGCATTTACATGGAAATTAGGTTACTTTGGCTAGTGTCACCTTCACACTTACACCAGAATCTATCTCACTGGCCACCGGCATGCCTAACATTGGAGAACCTTGGAATAAGAAGCAGAAGATTGACCGACAACATTATGAGCCATATGTTAAACCAGGTTTCTTGAGGCAGCTCAATTGGGTGTTCCCGTTCCGATATCTCAAAGACGAATATGCTCCATTAATGAAATTAATCATGAAGTATTTCAGTTGTGAAGGTCGTTTCTCCCGAGTATATGCTTATCACATCAGGTTGCTCATGCATTTCACTCGGGTACGGATGATGAACATCCCATATTTCATATGCTGAAACATAGAGAGGATGACTGCCCTTGTGCAGCACAAGACCCATGAGCAGCTGTTTAACAACATTTGTCATTTTGCTCTCATCAAGATTTTGGTGGTTCATCAGCTTGGGTTGCAGGATATCACTTGGAATGATTTCATCTCTCGTGACTTTTTTAGAGCTTCACAGAGACTTTCAGAGGTTGGGCATGAGATAGGTGGACCTTCTCATCATTATGAACGCCATGAGACTGTTAGTGTGCCCATGTTCATCACATATCAGAGGGGCACTAGACATTTGTTTGCAGCAGCGAAGCGAGTGTTATCTCCACCTGGGGTGGAAGGGGCCCGCTTCTGACATCAGCACCACAGGTATCGGACAAAGGCAAGAGGCCAATGCAGGATGAGGGGCCTTCAGGTGAACGAGAGACCGACTTCATTCTCATTCAGGATCATGATACCGACATGGGCCCGCAAAGTGCACATCTTAGAGAGGTCATTCAGGAGCAGCAGACAGAGATCAATGCCTTATCCCTCAACTTGGAGAGGGCTAAGTGGATCACCAAATACTTAGAGCAGAGGAACAAACAGCTTGAAGACCAGCATGAGATCATGGAGTTGCAAAACATCCGCGAGAATCGCCAAGCTGCCCAACAGAGGAGGATTGAGCTCACTTCATTGGAGCAAGTGATTAACAATGATCGAGAGTCTTGGCTCGAGCGAATCAACATCCACCTGGAGAGACTCCTGGAAAAGTCCGACAAGGACAAAGCATTATTGAGGCATATGGTTTTCCATTACAGGGCACGCAATATGAGTTCCAAGGCTTAGATAAGGAATCTGAAAGCAAAACTAAGGAAGGCAACAAAGAAGCAAAAGAGGCAAAAGGAGCATGATCGCCTTCGGATATTGGCCGAAGCCTCTTTGGTTCAGCATGAAACTTGAAGGAGAAGCTCCAGCCCAAATTTCAAGAAATTTGGGGCATTTTTGGGATTTTGACAAATTTTGACACTCAAAAGCAGGGTTTTGCCTCCCTGTGCGCCACGCCACGTGGCGCACGCTCTTCCTAGGGAGCTCCAAATGGAAAAAAGTTTATATTTTTGGATTTGGCATGGAAAATCATGACTGCTAGAGTATGGCCAAGAAGTTTGGGCAAGTTTTGGGTCTCCAAAAGGTCAAAAAACACTCAAAAAGTGACATCTCTACCCCTGTTTTGACACACAAGAAGCAGTCTTGGGAGAATGAAGTTTTGGAGGGGAAAATAGGCACCAAATTGGAAAGTTCCACTTGGGTTGGAAAGTAGATAGGTAGGGATTTCCAACAAGAACACTTGGGCTCAATTTTGACTTCAGGAAGTGCCTCAAACTCAGCGTCAAAATGGCGCGATGCACACAGATTTTGGCGCGGCGCACAGAGGATTTTTGCCCAATTTTTCACCTTCCAGCTCAGAAATTCGGCCAGTTTTACTAGTTTTACTTTTTAATGTAATTTTTGACCTATCTAGATGTAATTGGAGGATCATGATGTAATTTTGGCACTTATTTACTTGTTCTAGATGATTCATTCACTAACAAGTGAAAAATTTAATCAATGAATCAGTTTCCTAACATATAGAGGCAAGTTGTTTTGATTGCCTATATTTTAGTTCCTTGTTTAGAATTGGTTCAACGGCTCCTAGAATGATGAGCTCGACCCCTAGAGGCATGGGAATGGGTTGAGCTAGTCTACATCATGTAATCTTTCAGTCATTTTCAGGGTTGGACACTTGGGATTGCTTTGGCATCCTATTGTACATATTTTCTCTGCATTTTTGGCTAAGGAAAGACCAGGGTTTTGCAGCACTGTTTGGGATCCATGTGGCTTTATGTTTTGATGGTGTGCTTCTCTCAGTAATTGTAAGTTGTTATGTGTATCATTTTCCTTACTATCATCTTCTGCAATTGAACAAATGAAGTGTTAAGGTAGAATCCATTGATTTCTATGCTCTGCCCTTAAATTTGTTTGATTTTCCATATTTTCGTCTGTTTAAAGAGAATCCTTGAAACCTGCTTGCTCTCCTTAGCTCCTCACTAGTCTGATCTATCCATTCATTCCCTTTAAAAGCATCAAGACGATCGCCTTCCTTGCCCCATTCAGACTTCTGCAAAAACTGTGCCTCAATCCCCAAGCCCAAATTTGCCTTTCCCTGTTTCAACACAAAAAACTCCTAAAAACTCAAATCAAACCCTTGTACTTTATATCTAGCCTAACATTAGCTTCTATTTCAGTCATCTCGAGCCTCATTGATTATCTTTGCCGAGATCGACCCGGAGAGAGCCCTCTCCTGTCCTCGTAGGGCTAGCTACAAGGTTGAGCGTGGTTTGATGTGGACCTAGAATCTTGCCTTTCTAGCCTGAGGCAAATCTAGGCTCTAACAATACTGACCTCATATATTTATTGTGACTACTCTTCCCACTCGATCCCTCGTAAGACCAAGAACCTCCTCATGCCATTCACCTGTATAAGCAATCATTCCTTCACAAGAATGATCCATGACAACCATGTCAAATAGTGACACCGATACATGCATACATGCATATATAATCATTAGTATAAAACAATCATCATCCTGTCGGACAACGATATACCCACACACATACATGTATGCATATATAAGCATCAGTATATTCATGATCATAACATAATTACCAAATAACATAAGGTCTAGGTTAAGAGAACTTCTTTTATTCATGCATAACATTGAGAATAATCGTTCCCAACATAGCCAGGCATCTGACACCTCAGATCCATTTACTTTACCTTTTCTTAATTATCTTTCCCATGTACATACTGCCACCATCCGCTTACCACTATGAACCAACCAGTCCTACCGACTGTCATAGTCTTACCTTCTGTTGCACTTACTCATGTACAGAGCTTCATCTGAGTCTTACATTCCCTGTTGGGTACCACACAACTCTCCTCAAGCTCCATAAACTTTCCTCTTTCCCAAATAATTCCCAAGACTCAAAACATAAAAGGCAATACCAAGAAACAACCAAGAAGAAAACCATGAAAACCAATAACACCGTGACATCACAATAAAGTGGCATAGCTATGCACCACACACATGCAAAACTCAATCCTCATGGTTCCCAAGGAAACTCAACTAGAGCCTTCTTCAAGATTTAATGGAAACCTCTCTTTGCCATGCAGTCACCTACATCATATTTTCATAAACACATAACTATCAATGTATAAATAAACATAACAATACATTAGTTACCTTATCTTGTTGTGCTAAGCATTTTGCTTGCAACTGAACACATCCATGCCATCTCTCAAGGGACTCCAATTCCCTTGATGGGTCCACCTGCAACTAGATACTGGCTAATATACCTATCAAGTACATGTTCATGACTATAACACATATCCACATAATGTCAGACCAAAATAAAGGTTAAGAAGACTTCCTATATGTGAGGCGCTCATTCATTTTGAATTAGGGTTTCCAAACATAGCCAAAGGAATTCTTGTCCAATTCCTTTATTTTTACCTTTTTTACCTTGTTGCAATCGAGGCTTACTATGTACTATCACATCACCCAACTATTAGTTATATAAACATATCAATTATTACCTCATCGCGCTAATACCAAGCATGTTTCCTGCAACTGCTCACACATGTCAATCACATATTCCAAATATCAAGACAATCATATTTACCAATTTGAGATCAAGTTTTACAAACAATCATGTCATAATCCATAGTCAACTCATAGTCATTAGACATAATGCTACAACTATCAACTACTACACTCAAGTACCTATCAACTGTCTCAACACATATGTATTAGTAAAATCATCTTAAAACAATATCATTGGAACACATACTCATATTATGCAATTCATCAAACATTCAACCAACTTGCAAACATACCATATTAAATGAATCAGCCATACGACGTAATAGACACCAAACATTCAAACACCAAATAAATGACATAATCAAACAATCAAGCACCAAATATACGACATAAGAAAACTCATACCTTAGTGTATTTGAGGGGAGGCTATCTTGTCTACATAATCAATCTAGGTTAGCATGATACAACTTCACAACATATCAACTAAAACATAAATCATGATATCCATAACAGTAACTAACTAACATGTTCACATCATAAGCTCATAAGCATTTGTCATTCATGCATAATAATCACATGTGTATGATCAATCTAGATTAGTACGACACCATATCACAAATATGTCAGCTCATACCTAAATATTACAACCATAATCATCTGCATAAGTCAAACCAGGCTAACACAATACATATAACATCAAGATCTTCAATGCAATGAACATAACTATCACGCATATGACCAATCCAAATTACAACATCAAAATCTCAATGAAATAACCCTAATCATTAAGTTAATAGCATATAACGAAAATAAGCTATATATCATGCTCATCAACAACATATAACCTAATCATCAAGTTATCTAACACAAAACAACAATATCAATACATACAATCACATGTTACTATCATTTTTGACTATCCGACACATGTGCATATAACTACACTAATCAACTAACATCCATCATGAATGTAACCATAACATCAAAACATGTACATAAACCTAATGTATTAAACCTAATGCATATGACAATCCTTAACTTACATACCTACATGCCAAACATACATTACCTATATGATGATCTGCTCTTGGCTCGAGGTCTAATGCAGCAACTTCACTTTGATTATTTGCATCTCCCACTTTACCTCATTCAACACATTAACATCATAACATACCAATAGCACCATGATGACCTAAATTGCATACAATAACTTCACAAGGCATATTTGACCTACCATTCATGCATAACTATAACCAAGACTATACATGCATAACAACTGCATATAGAGTACAAAACCATGTATACACCATTCTAGTTGGAGTCTAGTCATCAATGCATGACCATATCAACTACACAAACCATGAACTCATGCATCACAACAACCATTACTCCATTGTACACGTTTCCACATGCAATCATCAACATGCATGAGCAATGCCAAATCAACTACATGTATGCATAAATGCATGTAGTCGAGCATAAGAGATCAATTCTTGTAATCAACCTACAAGATTGATACGTGTAATCAAACCTAAAAGAATGTAGCCTAGCATACAAGGATGTAAGTAGGTGACATATAATCAACATGTAAGCGACATATAATCCATATGTAGCCAGTCATATACTCATGACAAATACATTTCATGAAATCAATATCAAATTATCCATAACAACCATACTACAACCATAATCAATCATCAAGCCAATGAAACAAGCACATAAAATGCAAGTATAAAAGGCACACATGAAACTAACATGCATGCATGACCAACACCTTCAACCTATCCAGTCCGAGAGTTGAACCATGTTCTGATACCACTCTGTAACACCCTCCTCCCACATCCACCCAAGTTACCATGCCAACTAAGGTAAACATGAGACGAGAGGCTACTTGATCAGATTCGACCTCCTAGGTGACCTTAAGGAAGTGGAATCGATGAAACATCACATACAACCATCCAACACCATCAACAGAACCCTTAGGAGACAAGTCAACCACTCAAACAACATGTCCCTGGGTCCCACTATTGTTCTCGACAATTTAAGGCTCAGTTTCTCTCATGCTATAGGCAAGGGACTGACCATAAACCTAAAGTCACTCTCATAGGCCTACATGCCAATGATTGTGGTCCAAACTTGCCAGTTTTGTGCCAGTGACTTCAGGATTTGAGCCACTTTTTCAAGCCCAAAGCCCAGGCCACTACCCAAAATGGAATGAAAGCTCGTAATTAAGTAAAGTACAGGGAACCAATGATGCAAACGTAAATAGTTGATCAAGGCCTTAACGAGACCCCTACTAGCCATGACAGACAGGCATCAAACATATTATCTACATGTAACCTCCAGGTGTAAATAATAGAGTTAAGTGTAGTGACCTCTTACTTATCTGAGAATCGCCATGAACCATTGTTTCCTCATGTCATTTGTTGCCTTATCACTTATTAGGTCATAGATACAATATTCATTCAAATACAAGTAAAAACATGTTGAGGGCCAAACATAGATGCTACCATAAAATGAACATATAACCAGCATAATAGGAACAAAAATACAAAAAACATATCAGCCATCAAAATCTATATATACACCAGTACATTTACACATGAAAATCAATGGAATGAATTTTTCATTAATCAACACAATGAACAGACTGGAGATGGGACTACCACATTCCACTTGACCACAGATTGGCTAAGCCAAGTCTCTCTTCATCCAATCACCCCTGTGCCATATTCCAAGCATGAATGTGGGACTCATAGAACACATCAAAAACACCAATCAATGTGGACACCACCAGAGTTCTCCGCCTACACCGTGAGGAATTTGAGTGCCTCATAGTCTCTCAAGATTTACCGTGCATTCACAGTCTGATCCAGGGATCACTATGCCCTACACCAAGACATACTCTCCAGGCTTTACTATGCCTTCCATCCTGGAATCACTAGGCCCAACGCAAAGAAAATCCACCCCTTGGTTTTATCGTATATCCCATCATTCACCGACAAGGATTCCTAGGCCCACCAAGGTACATAATCTAGCTTTACGCAACCCATAGTCTAGTTCAGGTGTTATTAGGCCAGTGGCTTCATGCATCCTCAGTCCGGTTCAGGGACCACTACCACCATGTGTTTTTCATTTTGGAGATCCACCCCACTCAGCTTCGAATTCAATCCGACCATCCCACACAAACCACATGAGAGAACCCATCTCATCAAAGCTATCAAGAAATTGCACGGCTAGGCTAAAAATACTATCACACCTGGGAAAACCCATGCCATGGTAGAAAAGAAACATATGAAATCCCATGCATGCCAAATCTAGCAAGGAAAATACACATGCAAGTTGATATTTCAATGAAGCCTGTTGTAGCTGCTTGATCTTACCTTTCCTTGTTTGATCTTTTCTTCATCTTGCCTTCTTTGCCTTTCTTGCTCCAATGCCAAAGTGCTCTAAGAAAACTCTAAGTGTCCAAGAGTATGAGAGAGATAGAGAATAAAGAGAGAGCTCAAAATCTAAACTGACAAAATGTTACCAACTGACCCTCAAAATCCTTTTTATGAATGAGGCCTCTATTTTCTTCATTTTCCATTATTTTCCTTCATTTTCCATTATTTTCCTTCATTTTCCTCCTCATATGCAATATGTGACATTTCACCTTCTTTTTCTCCTAATTTCCATTATTTTCATAATAAATTTGGTAAAATACATTTTTGCTTCTTTAATGCCTTAGCCCAAGGCTTTTGGTGTTCTGTCTGAGGAACTTACCCTGTAAATTCCTACATGGTATCAGAGCCTCAGTTCGAAAGAACCTATTCTTTACTGGCTCAAGTCTCAACAAATTATGATCCTAACACCTTTGCAGAAGCTTCAGGCCATCCAGATTGGGACGTAGCTATGAATGAAGAATATCGTTTATTATTGGCAAATGATACATGGGATCTTGTTCCTCTACCAAAGGGACGAAAACTTGTTAGATGCAAATGGGTTTACAGAACCAAGTATGGACTAGATGGAAAAATTGATAAACATAAAGCTCATCTTGTTGCTAAGGGCTTTTCACAAGTTGAAGGCATTGACTATACTGGAACCTTCTCCCCTGTTGCCAAAATGAACTCTATCTGCCTTGTTCTTTCCCTTGCTGCCTCTTTCAAATGGGAAATCCATCAGATGGATGTTAAATATGCCTTCTTACATGGAGACTTGCATGAAGAACTCTATATGGAACCTCCTGGCTTTATACAAACAAACTCCAGCCTTGTATGTCGGCTTAAGAAATCCATTTATGGTCTCAAGCAAGTTCCTCGGGCTTGGTATGCCAAAATGGATAACTGTCTTTTAGAAACTAGCTTTTCTAGGTGCCATTCTGACAATACTGTCTACACCAAGAAAGTGGGCAAGTCTCTTATCATTCTTGTTATTTATGTTGATGATCTTATCCTTACTGCTAGTGATCCCAACCTTATAAACCATGTGAAGTCCAGCCTTAAAAAGAAGTTTGAAATGACAGAATTAGGACATTTGCATTATTTTCTTAGTCTTCAAGTCTTGCAATCCAAGGAAGGTATTTCCCTTTCCCAGTCCAAGTATGCCTGTGATCTTCTATGCCATTTTCTCATGGAAGACTGTAAGACAGCCCCTTCTCCCTTTCAGTCTGGAGCCAAACTTTCAGTCACTTGTACTTCCCCTGAATTTGATGCTACCTTATACCGTCAACTTGTAGGAAAACTTTTGTATCTAACCCACACTCATCCTGACCTTTCCTTTGTTGTTGGCCTTGTTGCTCGTTTAATGCAAAACCCCCGTGAAAGTCATTGGAAAGCAGCTAAAAGAATACTTCGTTATG
>APFE031527522.1:0-44364 GCA_000404065.3 Pinus taeda
AAGGAGGATAATATGACTATTGATGGAGCCATATTAACTGCAGATAGTCATGGTGACAAATTTCAGTGTAACATGGCGGTAGGCGGTTCTACCTCCGGTATCCTGTACAACTTATTTCCCAAAGTAACAATAACAGAACGGGGCCTTGATTCATACACAACATGTCACTTCAACAAGTATGGTTGTCCTAATAATACATCACAAACTTCAAGGGGAGCAATGTCACACAATACCTCATCCGTGAAGGGCTTGATGTTATATGGAAGGCAAAACTGCTTGCTCATGCGAAGATCCCGTCCTTGGTGAAGCCACCCGATGGTGTATGGTTGTGGATGTGTTTTGGTTGGTAAGCCTAGCTGCTTCACGACCTCTACAAAAATGAGGTTCTTTTGGCTCCTGTTGTCGACAATGAACTGTAGCATGGAGCCCTTTACCCACATCTAGGAGTGGAAGAGATGTTCCTCCTCCTCTGGATCTTCGGGTTCCTCCTTCTGGATCTTCATGGTGGCAATGGTGGTGTTGGGCTCCACATTGATAATTTGCTTCCCTTTTTCGTTCCCCTTGTCGCGTTCTAACTCAGATTCAGAACATGTATCTGAATTTGAAACCTTTAGCTCGACCACTAGTGATTGATTGGCCTGACACTCGTGTTGTGAGTGGAGCTCTTATGGAACTCACACCACTTTCCTGTGTCCTTTTTCGGCTTCGTGGTGCTGTTCTTTACTTGCAGTTTTGGCGGGTTGTCTTAGGCTAGCCCACCTTGGCTTTGTCCTTTGTTATGCGGTTTGGGGGCACCTTTCCCTTGCTTCGAATTCACAGATCCAAAGTCTCGCTTCTTCTGTTTAAACTTTTGTTCAACCTTGACATCATATCGGTATGCCATGCCGAGCGAGGAGATGTTTAGGAATTCTATTTCTTCCTAGATGTACTTGTGCAGGAAACTGTGGTATTTGAGTACGAAATGCTACTCCGAATCCTTGATACCCAACTTTGTGCGAAGGGTATGGAAAATATTGGTAAACTTCCGGCACGTCTTAGTCCCTTCCCTGCCACAGCGTGGTCCACTTTATGTATTGATCCTCATATCTTCCGACAGGATAGTACTACTCCTTGATGGCATCCTAAAATGAATTCCAAGTGGGTGCGACTGAAAATAGTGAGTTTGTACTTTCATCCTTATGCTCGCAGTAGGTTTCCCAACAGTCCTTTATGTGGGGGGCTGCTTTCAGAAGAGCAAAAAGAATCTTTTCCTGACTGGAAAAATCATGAATAAAAAAATAACCCTCTAGTTGATTTAACCATTTATCGACGACATCTACGTCTACCTGACCCTCAAATATGGGGATTTCAAAATTAACTTGTACCTTAAATGGTGTGGCGTTTCCAGAGTAGCTATTGGACGCTGATGCGTCGCCCCTGGGTAGCCGTTGAAGGATCTAGGAAAAGTTGTCCATCATCGCATTCATTTGTCGCTCAAGGGCTTCTTCGAGCAAGATTTTGATAGGATCTCCTGCCCCCTCATCTTTCTTTTCATCTGCCATGGGAGGCCGTCAAGATTTATGAGGCTGGTCTTGCAAAGGTTCGACCAGTTCAAGCCCTAACTCCTTATATCCCCACCTTGTTGGGGACATGCAAAGAAAAACAGAGAAAAAAAGAAGACCGCCCTAATACCACTGATCCAGATTTAAATAAGAATGCAACAAATTACAGAGATAACCATAAAAACAAAGATGCAGCGGAAATAATACTTCATTCCATTAATGTAAAATACTGAAATATGCTTACAAAGAGAAATGGAAATAAAACCAACTAGGGTGATGGTGGCTTATCTCTGAGAAGAGATGTGGCGGCTACATGCCTCTGAGTTGCCTTAAAATGAGGACCGAGGGCCTTTTTATTATTGAACAATAAGAGCAAACCCTAAACAACCAAAACCCTAACCCGAGGAGATGTAACACCAGGAGTTTATGGGCCCCTTTGGGGTGAGTTGGACAACACTTCCCGAGGTTGCGACTTGGTCATATTATCTCCATTTGACATGCCTAATAACCCTTTGGAAAGATCTCTCTAAGGACTACAACGAAAAATACGATTTTAGTTAGAAAATCATTGGTGGTAGATTTCCAAAAAATGTCATTTATGACCTCAAAATGGCTCTGGAAGTTTAGGACCAGAAAAACTGCTAAAAATAGTAAACTGTGCTACAATTAAGGAAACTGAAAAATTGAAAGAAGCAATGGTGGGGGTCCAAGTGGAATTTGTGGGTGGCCACCAATATCCACCTAGATCATAAATTTTTTATTTGGAATTGCAACCACTATTCCTTAAGATACAATGCATAGGACCTTGCTGGCATCCTGCACTCGATTGCCTCTAAGGATAAACTGGCGATGGATGCCAACTGATTCTCTCTCTCTTGTAGCTGTCCCTTTAACCATGCATTCTCTTCCTCCAACTGAGCTCTCATCATTTCCTCTTTGTCTCTCAGGCTACTCAGTTCTCTGCCCATCTCCTTTACTTTATCCTCCATGTGACCTATGTCCTCCACTCCTTTAGATTTGGCAATTTGCATCCACCTATGTGTTATTTCACTTTCTTTCTCAAGCTGAAAGAATAAGGGGATGGAAAATTTATGTGGAATGATCCTACCCCGTTCATTGAACCTGTAGTAGGAGTAAAGGTTGGGCTGAGGACTAGGTTCCCTTAGTTCTAGATCCTCTTTATTTGTTTCTTGCTGCATGATCCCTTCTTTGTCCAATTTCTGAGTTTCCTATAGGTTTAACAGAGTTTTCTGTAGGATGGCCTCTTCTTCCTGTAGGTCCTTCTTGTTACACAACATTTTGTCACTATCCCTGTACTCCCTGTTCCTTGATCCTAGAGGACCTCTATAGTGAACCCGTATGCTTTGCCTTCATGAAGAAACTCCCATTGTGTCCCTCTTCATGAGCAGATCATTTCCCTTTTGCACCATTTCCCCTGAAACTTCTGTTTTGCACAGTTTACAAGATCGGTGCTAATGGCCTTTGTCTCCCTTGCGCCAATGTGTAGAGATTAGCACTACTCCTCGCGCCGACAGAGGGATTGAGCCGTGTTTCAGTCACGCCAGTCCTGATATGGAAAGTTTTTTAAATTAGAGCCGAAGTTTCCAACTCTAGAAGCTTTGTAATGGAAGTCTGGTAAATAGTTTGGTCGGATGGGGTTGAGGATGATAGTTTGGGTTCGTTTCCCCTATAATGATGGAACTACCTCAAGGGATAAGTCATTCTCCCATAAGAAGAGGATCCATCTCCCATCCATATTTCCTATATAAACCTCCCTTCTTCCCAAGCACAAACTAGTGTGAATGTTATTGTTACAGTTGACAGTTTTGGCAAAGTTATTGTTTTGGAGTACACAAGAAAGCTATTACTAGTTGTAGCTACCTAGTTGTGTGAGGGAGAAGTGCATTTTGGTTTGGAGTGAAGCCCAAAAGGGAGAGCGTTTAAACTATTGTTGTTTGAAGCCATCATGGAATGCTAGCAGAAGTGTAAGGGAACCTGGTCTCGTCAGAGGAACTGCAGTGTCAAGATGAATGATTGTAATCTCTCTTTAATATATGCAACTATCAAATGATTTCCTAAATGTTTTGTAATATTACACATCCATGTCTTAATGCTTCTTGACTTGTTAAGTAGGTTGAATTGCAATTTGTCTATTATTATGTTTGTTTGCTGTTGTTGTTTACTTGTTTCAATAACTTGAAGAAGGAAGCGAGAGATTGCTGGAGTGAGCAAGCAAAGACTTCATCAAACAAGATAAGTGACCAAGAGGTAGGCCCTATTGATTGATTCTAACCTAAGGAAATCTTCCATAGAATGTATCTATTGTGGCTAGAGCCATTATTGGGCTAGAGGAATTCGTTCGTGTCTGCACTTATAATTTCACTTCACCACAAATTGGTGACT
Source organism: Pinus taeda (assembly GCA_000404065.3). Lineage (NCBI taxonomy): Eukaryota > Viridiplantae > Streptophyta > Pinopsida > Pinales > Pinaceae > Pinus > Pinus taeda. Next base: position 3,945 of record APFE031527522.1, read on the forward strand.
CCGCTGGGGAATCCAATCCTTTTGTTTGTTTTGGATTTCATGATTTTGTGAGATATTTTCTAGTTTCACATTTTCCCTTTGGTTCTGTTTCTTTTCTCCTGCTTGCCGGCCTAAGTCTAAAATTCATAGTAGCAGATTTGGTCCCTGTGTTGAATTTTTTTTATTTTTCCTTATTTACTTCGGCCAACACGCTTAATCTGCTGACAGTTGCGCCGACCAGTGCGAATTGCTGAGGAAAAATCACACCGACCGACCTTTGGCGCTCGTTGTCAGTTAGGCAGTCGCACCAACGACTATAAGTGAAGATTAGAGCTTGACCCCAATCTTGGCCAGTGTGTTCTGCTCTTGTGTTTTGACCCCGTGAGCCCTTCTGACTGTTTTCTCCCTGATTAGAAAGTTACTTTTCATTTGGTTTTGCTTGCTTGTTGGCTTGTCATCTTTCTATTTGATTGGTTGAGTCATTGAGTGGCCAACGACACTAGGGCATCTATTTGGTCACCAATTCAACAGTTTATGAACTCACCAAGTTGGATTGTAGGTGTGTTTACTCCTTGCGTTTGTTTTTTTGGTCCTTTTTATGACTTTGACCTCTTTTTGCACAAGTTTGAAAAAGTTTTGTTTACTAGCTTGAACGACTCTTTCCGGTATAGATTACATTGTTGGCCTTGTGTTTGGCAAAATCGGTGTTTCATTGATCTGGATGAACTTCTCTTTTCGTGTTTTCATCTACTTAAAGAGCTCATTGTCTCGAAAACTTTTTCATTGAAAGATTGTATGCGAAAAGTTTGTTTCGTTGTTTCATGAGAAAGTATGGAATTCTCCCCTGTTGCATAATTGTGTTATAAAAATTTGCATCGCTTTAAAAGACTAGAATTGCATCAACGTTTGAAAAAGGAAGATAATTTTTCATTTTGGAAGGACTAATAGATAAGTGCTTGTCAGGAAATTAGGAATTGGAATGCATTTTTCATTAGTTTAATTTAATTTTTTTATTTTTATTTTTAAATTAATGTAGTGAAAGATCATTTTGGTTTTAGTTGCTTGATTGTTTGCATTTGATAGAGTAGTTTCTACCCTCTCTAGTGTAGGCATTTCATCAAATTGAAGAGCCTTGTCTCATTTAATTGCATTTTAGGTTTTTTTGAGTAGCATCGCTAAGACCTGAAAATTGAAACTTAACTCAAGATCAACTCTAAAATGAATTCAATTAACCTAAGGTGCATTTGACATTAACGATCATATCTAGAAGGTCTAGACTAGAGACGTGTTCTGGCGTCTTTAAACCTAGCAGCTGTCTTTAGTTTCAGCATTAGAAAACACTAGCACATATTTGTTCTCCTTGTAGTGTTGAGTATCTAATGGGATACCCCATTAGGCTGCAATCCTTTTATCCTTAGGAAGCCGAGTCGGTTGCCTTGCGAACGTGATAGACTGAACACAACATTTGAGGAGATTGCCTGCTCGTACTTCTTGGTTCACCAGGGGGTATTCTGCAGTTCACAGTTGCTTGGTAATCCTGTTTACCTAGATCATTCAGAGCAGTGATTTGATCATTTTGACTCATTAAATTTAAAAGATCATTCGAGCACTTGTCCTTTCGAGCTTGTTTCTAATCAAAAGTGATAAAGTCATCTTCGTTTTTGTCTCGACTCTTAACAAATGAATGAACATAAGTCTTTTATGTGTCTTAATAATTGATTGCCCATGATCCAAAACATCTTGTTAGTCTTTTTGAAAAAATTGTGAGTTCCCTTAAAAGGACATTTTAAAGCCTTGAAGTTATTTGTTCTGTCAACTATGACAAGGTCATTGTGGATGAACCATTTGGTTCACCCAATTCCTCTTCCCCTCCTCTGTTTGAAAGATTGTCTGAGGAGCCATTTCCTGAGTTATCAGAGTCACTTGAGGACCAAAATTTTGAACTCGCAATTGTTTTGAGTGTTCAACCATTATCATCTCGTCCTCCGCCTACTTTCGATTTAGGGTCATTTGTTGATCTTGGCCTGGAATCTCCGGACAATCCCGTTGAACTCCAGAGAACTCACGGACCACTGATGGTCAACTGGGATTGGTTATCTATCCTCCGAACCCTCTGTTTCACATTATTGAGATATCACCCCAGCGTCCTTATAATGCGTACGACTAGTCGGGTGTTCCTTTGCAACTATCCCCCAGTACACGTTCAGTCATTCGTCTTCGTTTGTTTTCAAACATGGAACCCAAAGGTGATGCTCCTGTCACATCTCTGGATGAGTCCGAAGTTTCTAATCCACACACTATTGAGGGGGAAGAATCGCAATTGCAGTTCCCTCCCAAGGTTTTCCCTTATTCGGAAGGTATTCCCGCCAGTTTGACACCCAACTATGTGTCTTTAAGGCACTTAGTTTCATGCACACCTAGTGCCTCGTCATTCTACCATAATCCTGTATGGGCATCAGGCGTCAAGCCTACGTCAGGTCCGTTCATCACGAACATGACTTCCCAACAGGTTGTTACTTCAGTCCCAGTGCAACCCACCATTCTGAATACCCTTGTATCATCGATCCTAGTTACACGTCAGTCATAAATGGCAGTTTCAAAGATTGTCTCTGTCAGTTCTTCTGTCCCATTAGTCAGTGGCCAGGTTGTACCACCACCTGGGGGGCAAAACTTGAATGTCTCTATGGTGTCAGGTGCCACTAATGTGAGAAGCTCACAAACTCACATGCTTGGGTTTAAACCATCCCTCTTCTGGTATTATTTACAACCCTGCTGACCCTACTGGATCAAGCAATGTCCAGTACCAATAGGTTCAGAATCACGTTGGATTGTCTAGATCGAGCAACGTTCAGTATTAGCAGCCCTATAGGTCTCAGGTCCAATACCAAAATACTTACGTTCCATATGGTTCTCAGGGGTTGGTTAATCAACCTTACACCCTCCAAGCTGGGCAGTGCATCCAACCTGGGTATGGCCAGATTCAGTTCAGTAATTTCCTGGGAACTGTTCAAGTACCCTTGCAACAACAAGGACAACCCTTACAACAACCAAGGAAACCTTTGTTACTACAAGGGTAACCTTTGTTGCAACAAGGGCTCTCCGTACAACAGCAAGGGAAAATTATCTTGAAGGTCTCCTACAACAACTGCAAGGTCAATCCTAACAGCAGTTGCAACAAACTGCACAATAGCAGATGCAATATGCTTCGCATACCTATCTACCCATAACCTTGTAGGGCCAACCTCTGCAAACCCAGGGACAAATTTTTCAATTGCAAGGTCAACCCTTCCAACAACAAAACCAACCAGGGCAACAACAACCCTTGTATACATACCAACAAGGTCAACTCTTGTAGGAGCAGGGTCAAGGTCAAGTCCTCTAGCAACAGACCTAGAATCCTCTTGTCCTAGGTCAATAGGTTCATAATCCTGCCAGCCAAGGGCACCAGGTACAAAACCCCTACGTCTAAGGGAAACAAGCGTATCAACCTTATGCCCAAGGACTGCAGGTCCAGAACCCTCTTGTTCAGCGACAACAAGTTCATTAGCCCTATGTTCTAGAAAAGTAGGTCCCATATCCATACGTCTAAGGTCAACAGGCTCAACAACCTTTTAACCCATACATTGCCTATCAACAACCTATACCTAGATAGTTTCAAGGTATTCAAGGTCAGAATGCTCCCTATGGTCAAGGTAAGGTACAATGGAGGCAACCTCAGATGCCATATGGCCAAAATACCCCACTGTGGGGCCAAAATCCTTACCAGTAGGGATGGGCTCGTCCTTATGGGCATGCCTATCAACCTCCCATGCCTTTTAACACTCAGTTACCTTTCTTGGCTACACTCGAGTTTCTGGATGTATCGTTCCTGACGAATGATCCGATCCTTCATTTGTCGTACTAGCCTCCGGTGCCATCCAAGATACCAAGTGATTGCCCAAAGTTCAATGGAAAAGCTAAAGAAGATCCTTAGGCCCATGTGATGACATATCACCTCTGGTGCTCGTCGAACTTGTACGTGGACAATTCCATTCGTCTTCATCTTTGCCAACGAACCCTCATAAGTGCCACAGTGAAATGGTACACCGAGCTACCTTGAAGTACTTTCCATGACTTTAATTTGTAGCCATGGATTTCCTCACACATTTTCAGTTGTCGGTTCGCTATGAAACTGACACCTATTTGCTCACATTGCTTAAGCAATAAACTGTGACACACATCTCTGATCATATCCATGAATGGATATGTAGACGTCGCCCAATAAAATTCGAGATAGCTGATTAGTTGCTCGCTGAATGGTTGACCAAATCATTTGTAGCCCCAATTGCTCGCGATATAGCTATGGGTGGATGCGTCACTAAAGAGAAAGCCATCGCTCATGCCTAGTACTTGGATCTGGTTTACTCTTAGTCTAGCACTTTATACGAGTTGTTACCCAATGCTCCAGGACCATCATCTGATCCAGCAACATAAAAGTCGCCAGTTGTTCCTCCCATTGATGGAGTTATTGATATAGTATCCCAGACCCCTGCTAAAACTTCCTCCCAACAGAAGTTGGTCTCGAATGCTACTCCTACCAGTTCATCTTAGAATCCACCTGACCCTGGTAAAACCTCAGAGGTCCACACTGTCTAGTCTACCGCAACGAAAAAATCCTTGAAAGGAAAAAATAAAGACAAAGGCAAAGCTAAAGCTAATGCCCCGAAATAGGGTGCTCCCAAATCGTTTGCCGATGAATCTTCGCAATGGAAACCTAAGTATCCCTGCCTCATTTGCAAGGAGGATCACTACACTAAGGATTTTCCTCGATGATCCAAAGTTAGTTTCCTGCTCAAAGGGACTCCTGTTGTCCATAAAGATCCATTTCTGTCTTAGCTAACCTAGATGGTAGACCAAATCTGATCTGGTTCCTCTGGATCTCAAGGCACACCTATTAATGTGGCTACCCGATATAAAGATTATCACACTCTAGCTTTGGTAGCTGGGAAAGAAAAATAAGTTGCACCTTCTTCCTCTACCCCGAGTTTTGGCCCTCTACAAATTGAGCGCCCTAACCCTGATTCCGCTACATGGCCACCCTCTCAAGGTGTGCTGTGGAAATCCTGGTATAATCCCAACACCCGAGCCACTCAACACTACAACATTGTTGAGGATTTGGCTCAGGCGCCGTCAGCCATGTCGGCTCTCGAGGTACTCCAAAGCTGCCCATTGCAACAGAAATCTTTGCTGTTAGATATCGGGGGCATTGCTCCCACCAATTCTGATTTTATATGTTTCAATCTAGAGAACCATTTTCCACGACTCCCTCATCAGATTGCCTTTCTTATTCAGGTAGTCACTAATGCGAAGACCATCCACTGCGCTATCATTGATGAAGGTGCTTCCACCTGCATCATGTCAATGGCATCTTGGAAGGTTATTGGTTCCCCTGCACTGAACCAGTCTCCAAACACTTTGGAAGCTTTCAATGGGTGTGATTCGTGACCCTTCAATGTCTTACCTAACCTTGCCATCACCCTAGAAGGCAAGACAATGCAAGTCAAAGTAGAGATTGTTGACAACAATCTCAATTATAATCTTCTACTCGGCCGAAGTTGGACTCATGCCATGCATGCCATGGCCTCCTCTTTGTTTCGCGTGATCCATTTTCCCCATTAAGGGAAGATTGTCACCGTCGATCAACTGTCTTTCTTTGCCTCTTCCTCCTTGGATGGAAATGTTCCATACGTTAAGCACTTTGGTGCTCCATATGAGAGTGTGGGGGCGGGTCTCTTCAAAGATTCTACCTTAATGGGAATTTTTACACTCCCACCTCCTCATGTTTCCTCTGTCAACATGGTCACGGTCAAATTGTATCCCTGGGTCATACCTGCACCAAATCTTGTTGACACTTGGGGCGAGGTTATGCCTCTTAGTCCTGCCGAAGTCAATTATGTGGAAATTGTTTCGGCTTCAAACTCTGCATCCTCTAGTTCTCATATGTCGAAGACCTCTCTCGATATGCATTCTCAATCCCCTTAGCTTGGCACTTTGGAATCATCTGATCCCTTAGCCGAGACCTTCCTTACTGATGAAGGTATCATGGAAATCATGTCTCTCGAGGAACCACCATGGATCGATACTCATCATCGCTTCTCGTTCCTACCTCACCTGATGGTCATGTCTACCACTTTCGAAGAGTCCTCTTCTCCATTTATGCCATCGACTGTTACTCATAAAGTATGGTCGGAAGGAAATTTGGGTAATATTACCCAAACGATGTCGATTGACATTTCTATCAAACTCGGTGTCGTTGAACATGTTCATATTGGGGTATCTTGTTCTCTGTATGAGATAAAGACATATACTCATCTATTTCAAGAATTATGTGATGTGTTTGCATGATCTTACAAACAAATGCCTGGCATTGATCCTAGCATCGTGGTGCATAAAATACCAATGTATCCACACGCAAAGCCCGTTCGCCAACGGCTCCGCCCGGTGCACCCTAGGAAGGCCATTGTTATTAAGGGTGAAGTCAAAAAGCTTCTCAAAGTTAGGTTCATTTATCCCATCCCCCTTATAGACTGGGCATCCAATATTGTCTTGGTGAATTAAAAACAAGGCACGATTCGCGTTTGCGTGGATTATCAAGATCTTAATCATGCCTATCCTAAAGACAACTATCCTACTCCCTTCATTGATCAAATCATGGATGAATGTGTTGGGAGTGAGATCTTTTCCTTTATGGATTGTTTTTCTGGTTATAACTAGATTAATATTGCACCGACCGACCAAGAAGAGATAGCCTTTATCTACCCATGGGGTACGTTCGCATATAAGAAGCTCCCTTTTGCCCTAAAAAATGTTGGAGCCACATTTCAATGGGTAATGTCCTACACGTTTCATGATATTCACAAAATTGTCCAACCTTACTTGGATGAGCTTCCTGCCCATTCTCGTAAGTGCCAAGATCACCCAGACCATCTTCAGTTGATTTTTCTACGCTGCAGACACTATAACATTTGGTTAAATCCACACAAATGTGTTTTCTGCGTGGAATCAAGAAAACTCCTTGGCTTAATCATTTCCAAGGACGGTATTCACCTGGATCCGCTAAAAGTCAAGGCCATATTAAATTTACCCCCTCCATCTTCACTGCACCAACTCCAGAGCCTACAAGGAAAGGCCAATTTTCTCCATCATTTTATACCCAACTATGCCGGGCTAGCCACAAGATTTACTTGGTTACTCAGACAAGGAACGCCCTTTGCATGGGATGAGGTGGCCCAAAAATATTTTGATGATCTTAAGGTCGTCCTCATAAATTCTCCTCTATTGCATCCGCCAAAATATTATCGAGATTACCTCCTTTACCTGGCCGCGACCCCTAGCACCATTGCTATGGTTTTGATCCAAGACGATGACGAAGGCATCGAACATGTGATCTACTACCTTAGTCGAAATCTCCTCGACACTGAAACACATTATGCACATGTTGAGAAGTTGGATTTGGTTTCCGTTCAGGCTATTCAACACTTTCAACGCTACATCCTTTTACGTACGACTACATTGATTTTTGAATGCAACCCTATGACCTATATCCCGACTCGTCAGTTGCTGGGGGGCAAGTATTCTAAATGGATAGTTATCCTGCAAGAATTTGATTTGGTCTTCACTATGGCCAAATCAAAGAATCACTTGTTTCTGGTGAATTGATTTGTTCCCTTCCCTCCAAATCTCTCCCTGTTGGTGCAGATGAACAGCTTCCAAATGATACCCTTTTCCTGATTAACACCCTTGATCCATCGTACAATGATATCATTGTGTATCTCTAAACCTCCACGTTTTGGTCTGCGTTGACCAAAGATGATCATAAAAGGATTTGGCATCATTCCCAACCCTACCATATTATTGGCAATACCTTATACTGTGTCGGTGTCGATTCTGTTCTTCGCCGATGCCTCATGATCGAGGAAGCTAAAAGAGCTCTCAATGATTGCCACTTCAGAGCATGTGGTGGTCATATTTCTGGTTACACTACAACTCAGAAAATCCTTCGTGTTGGTTATTTATGGCTATCCATCTTCAAAGACTGCATTCTTGTTTTCTGTAAGTGCAGCGAATGCAAAATTCACCAATGCAAGATGCGCGCCCCACCCGCTCACCTACACCCCGTCATTACCATTGGTCCCTTTTCCAAATGGGGCGTCGATTATATGACATGTAACTCTCAATCAGTTGGGTGGCATGACTATATTATCATCGCTGTGGATTATTTCACCAAATGGGCCGAAATGATGCCTACATACTCTGTAGATGGTAAGACGACAACTCAATTCCTCTTTAACCATGTTATTTCTAGGTTCAGCATAACCCAAGCCATTGTCACAGACCATGGCTCCCACTTTAGAGATTACATGATGGTATAAGTAACATCAGCATTGGGCTTGCGCCATGATGGCTCGACCCCATATTACCCTAATGCTAACAACCAAGTTGAAGTCGTGAACAAATTTTTAGTGACCATGCTTCAATATACTATTGGGATGCACAAGTCAAATTGGCATCTCACGCTCTCTTCAGCTCTGTGGGCTTACCGAACTTCAACCAAAGATGCAACTAGTTTCACACCATTCTAGCTGGTTTATGGTCTGGAAGCAACATTACCAATCGAATGCGAGATTCCTTCCCTCAAGCTAGCTATTGAGCTCCTACCCAAAACATCACCTCAAGAGGAAAGCCTCTTATATTAAGAACCACTAGAAGAGACTCGCCATCTTGCTGCCTTGGTCATGAAGCACAAAAGAAACATGTCAAATCCCATTTTGATCAGTCGGTCTCCCGTCGCGCTTTCTCTGAGGGTTATTTGGTCCTGTTATACGACCAAGCTAACGATAAGCTGGGGGTAGGCAAGTTCGAACCTATGTGGCATGGGCCCTATATTGTAAAATGCGTTTTGCAGAAAGGGGCCTATGAGCTTATTGATTATGAAGGAAATCCTCTCGATAAGCCCTGAAATAGGCTTTAACTCAAAAAGTACTATGCGTAGGTCATCTTGCATGGTTACTTATGTACATTTGTATGTGATTCATTTTTGTACACCGTGGTTTTGTGTGATAGTTTTCAAACAAATTTCCTATTTACTATGATTTTCTTACTTTGCAGATGTATGCAACTCCTCACGTTGGTTTCGCCGATGGTGCTTACGTAGTACCCAGAACCTATCATTTGCGGCATGGGCTATCTGTGACCCTAACGGTGAGTTGATTGAACTTCAAGGTAATCTGCCTAGGTTGCACAACCAACAACATTTATGAATAAAATGTGGTCATCGAACTGTTGTCAGAAGCCGTCACTCTAGGCATCAGAGAATTAGTTGTCAACCTAGATTCATAGCTTTTAGTACTTCAACTTAATGGGAAATATTTCGTTAGAAATCCTCAAATATTACGAATGTATCTCCATATCTGAATGTTGGAAAGGCATTTTGATTGTATTACATATCAACATATTCCTAGATGCATGAATACATTGATAGATGCATTAGCTAATTATGTGTTGGATAGACATTTACGAAACATGTAAAAGATAAGACAAACCATTTGTACCATAATAGCTAGGAAAATAGGACATATATATATGGTGAGAATTTTTGATACATTAGAACCCCAAAAATAATATATGTGACTAAAATGACATCGGCAGCTCGCAGGCCTCAAAAAATATGTAAGTGTTGGACCTAAGAACTACTCAGCATGGTGGTCATGGTAGCACGAGAAAGATCTTGCAACATGACTCAGCAGTCGGTGGATTCGATCTGAGACTCCCACCGTGTGTCTCTGGTACCGACGGGGTATGTCTCCTATCCGAGCATACTCCGGGATACTGTGAGTTAACCCCTCAAGGTTCCCTGCGATCTCCTCCTCGTTGTTACTCCCTTCCTGATAAGGGGCGACAACGTCAATAGTGCGGGGTATGTGCCTGGATATCGGGGACATCCCGACTAGTCACTCTAGTCCAACATCTGCATAAACAAGAGAAATGTTATAAGCACACATATACCAAAAACAATTAAAAATATCAAATTTAAAAATTTTATTTTTACCTTCGTCATCGAAGTCCTCTCCATCTGGTAAGGGCATATTTGGATCTCCATGGAAATCAGTGCCATTGTACGGCCAATCCTCCATGATGATCTTCTATCGTTGTAGCGATGGGAAGAATGCAAGCCGGTATGACATATGCTGACCCCCAATGATCTTGGGTATCAAACGACTCTAGCGCGCCATCTGCGGATCGCGTGGTGCAGGAGGATCGATCTCAGTCAAACGATATTGGAACAATGACAATCGTTCTAGGGAAAAGGTCACAAGTACTGATCTAAAGCTAAATTGCTTCATATTCCCCACCTTGGCCTTGGACAACAGGCGCTTGATGTTCATCTTCATGGCCTCTGCCTAGTTGAAGATCGTAGGAGCTGTGAGTCAATAGCATAAAGGAACTTCTACTTGTTAGTCTCATGTTCTGCTTGGGACCTCACCACTCTGTTGATAGTCAACAAAAGTACCCTCAGTCTCAAATCCCACACACTAGAAATATCCATCTTCCCACTCTTGGATTTCAGGGCCTCAGGGTAGTGTTCGGTAAGCAGGGAAGATATGCTTGCCCCGATCGGAGGTGACCCATACAAGTTCATTGGCTCACCTCTGTGAGACAGGCTAGTGATGAAGTATATATCTGAAGTTGTCAACTCCATCTCCTGGTCCCAATGACATAAATCTCCCGATTAATGTCCCAAAGGCTTATCAAGCATCGAAGCAACTCGGGTTGGGCCCGCATCCTTGGTGTAAGGAAGAATTTGAGGAGCCTGCAAGCCCTCAAAGACTCCAGGCAATTTGGATCATTCATTTCCTAGATGTCACCATATACATGTTCCCTTTCCTTCCAGTACACCATTTTCAGTGATTTCTCTCATGCAAAAGCTATTAATTTGAGTCAATAATCATCCTTGGCACATAAAATTCAAGTTTAAATGGTTAGTTTTTGAGAAAAAAATGGTTTTTTCCTATCCACGGTGCTGGTGTGCCTGTTTTAAAAACAGTTGCGTCGATTGATGCGAATGGTTGTGTAAATCACCCTCGGCCGGCATGATCCCATGCCCGGAAATTGCGCCAACCGAGGGCAATTTTGTTTTTCAAAAACCTCCCTAAAAATCCAAAAAAATGACTAAAAGCATAAATTAATGGCATGAAAATGGAGTTCAACAATTTGGCTGTTACTTGGAACTGATTGCTTGTCGATTGACCTCCTGGATCTCCCGCAATCTTCTCTGGAACAACTAGGGAAAAAGTAGGTAAAAAGTCTTCACTAGAAAGGTAAAATGGTAAATGGTAAAATTATATTTACTTTTCCCCTTTTTATTCATTTTTCCATGAAAATATCAGGTTTTGTGAATATTTTTGACCTATTTTGCCTCAAGGACTCGATAATATGCTTTTCCTTACTTGTGCAGCAACAGGTGATGGATGTTTGACGATGATGATGAGTCACGTTTCAGCTCTTTTCTCGACTCGTTAGACTCAGATGAAAAGATTACCAAGTATTTTTCCCTTTTTGACTCATTAAAGAGAATAAAAATGGGGGGTCTGGTGGGCTCCAGTATTGCAGCAATAATGCTGCAACTCCTGGGACTCCCTTCTTTACTTTTATCAACCTGATAGTTCATAACAAACTTGGAAGCGACGGTGCTGTATGCACAAGTACTAGCTCTTGCCGCAACTATCACTTGGTCAGCTGGCACAAGTCCGCTAGGGGCTCAAGCCAACTTCTATGAGCTCGGAGGAGAAGCTTGTTAACTGATAGATGGAAGCTAACTCAAAGGAACCTAATCTGCTTGCGAAAAGAAACTGAAAAGCTGAAAGAAAGCGCAAACCCTAGCAAACCCTAATCTGACCAACTAGTCCTACTGATGCGAAAAAGAGGATGCAAGCTACTGAAGGAGATGCCATTGCTTCTAGGAAGGTAAAATACATGTGTCTACACTACTTCTATCTGAAGAAAACATCTTTTCGTATTTTTTAATAAGTTGTTAGAATTATCATGCATATGCTTTCACTGTTCTTGATTGTGCAGAGGTGGATTGGTGAGAGGAAATGCTTGGAAGAGGTTGGGAAGGTTCAGAGAGGGCCTAAGGGGTCCCTAACACCCTTCTAGAGAGTTCCACAGAGTTTGGATATCAAGAAACCTCATTTGTGAGCTTCTACAGGAAGTCTGTAGGGGTTCTACAAGATGTTCTGGAATTTCTATAGGATGTTCAGAAATGGGATATTTGTAGGATGGATGGGTGAAGAAAGATGAAGGAGTGGGTATGGAGGTAGGATAGGGGTTTGAGGTGGTCCAGGGACTGGTGGATGGAGTTGAGAGAAGATGTAGATGGTTGAATTTGTTCAAAGAGGGCTAAAGCAATGTTTGCACAAAAAGGTAGGGTTATGTGGGCAAAATGACAAACGTGAGGCAAGAAACTGAGTTAGGGGATGGAACAACTAGGTCTGATGAAGTTTGGGTGGATGAAGAAGTGGTACAGGTGCTCTGCAATTTATATTTCCAACTGAACCAATAAAGACTTGCAAGAAATCAAAGACCTAGTTATGCCAACCTAATCTGATCTAGCTAACAGTAAAGAGAATGAACAGAAGCTTTATTTGCAAGGAAACCATGTATATTAACTATGCAACGAAGCATCCAAAGATCTGAACATGTAACCAACTTCTAAATCGTACACTAGTGATTGCATGACAAAGCAAAAATAGTGTTTTTGTTTAGGATAGCAAGGTCACTTTGATCCCAGCCCCTGATCCTATGAGGGAGAGGTGAAATCAAAGGTGCTCGTTGGCCTTTTTCTGAAGCTTTTTCCCTGTTGATATCCTACCAACTTAATCTGAACATCAAAATCCTTTCTAACCATCAACCGTGACCTAGTTAATCAACACAATTTAATCTACCTAACATAAATGATTTTGCAAATGCATACAAGAAAAATAAGGATACCTAAAGGAGAAATAACGATACATAAAGGAGAAATAACGATACATAAAGGAGGCCTTGGCTTTCAGGTTGGGCCCAACCCTAAGAGCTACGGCTCCTATAAAGAACTCAGAGCTGATGCCAAATAGGACTGCTTGTCATTATCAAAAAATAGTCATCACCAGAAAGATATACCACAATGGCTACAAGAAAACAAGCTAAAAGTGACAACACTATAGTGCAAAAAATACAACAGTTCCAAAAGTAAACTACGAAGGCTAAGGCCTTCTTATTTATGCATCACAAGGGGCCTAGCAAGCCTCCTAAATTCAAGGGACTCGGCTATCCCAACTGCTAGTAAATAGTCACTCTTCCCAAATCTGCTTGGCTACCTTTAGGATCCGTTTTGGTGGCCTGTGAGCTCAGAGTTGAGGGTGGAGATCCCGAGGAAGGGCCATTTAATGTCAGAGACAACCCCCCCACGAATCCTCACCTCAATCTTGGCTGTCACCTAGCCCATAATTGCTTGGTTTTACTCCACATTTGTCCAAAAAAACCTGAAATAACCACGTATTAGCCTCCTAGGTAGAGTGACCACCCTTATTCATTCAAATGACATAAACATACTAAAAAAAATGCATAATCTATGAAAAATGGAGGATTGAACAAGGACAATTAGGCAAAATGAGTCCAATAAGTTACCTAATTCGGGGCACATCCCAGGCTTCTGAGGTAATATCTTCTTCACTGTCATGAAATCCGGTCTTCCTTCCCACCTCTTCCCACTGCCTATGCTCCTCCTCTTCTGTGCCTCCTTCCAGCAGCCCCAAAAGCAAAGGTGGACTTAACTTGAGGCCTATCCAGTTGGCCTGAATATTTTTCATGGAATTTTTGTAGAGAGGCACTCATGCCAAGGCCTCCCTCATTCTAGTTGGGTTGTGGTATTCTCTGATTTTTAGGCTGTGGGACAATGTGTTCCACCTACGGGTGCAAGCATGAACACAATTGTCCCCCAACAGTTTCTCCATGTCCTCAAAATGTTCTATGGCCTGAGCTTGAAGATCCATGTAATCTAGCAGAGCTTGAGAGTTGTTTGCCAAGTGCTGGTGGGCGGATATTAATGCTGAGGGATCCCCTGACTCTGCTCTAATCAGTAGCGGTTCCTGTAGTTCCCAGTCCATGACATTTCTGACCTCTGCTGCTCTCTTTTCTTCGTGGTTTAGCCACAAGGTCATGGCCATAAGTTGCATGTCCCCTACTGCAGTGTTGGGGTCCCACGAGGTTATGTTGGGAAGGGCCAAATTGTGTAGGTATAACTCTGATAGTTTGGCCTTGTATTCTGACGAACTGCTGTCACATAAAGCCATGAATTGTTGGGGGTTTTGGAATTAAGTGATACCTCTCTGTGCCAAAGTGTTGATTTGAAATTGTAGCCACTGATCCCTGAGGTAGAGGGCATAGGATTTGGCCGGCTACCTACAATGCAGAGCTTCCATTGCCCAACTGACCATGCAGGCCAGTTGGGCCTCCTTCTCTTGTATCTGCTATTTTAGAGACTGTATCTCTAGGCCTGCTTGCAATTCTTTTTCCTGTAGCTGCCGATTTAGTGTCTCAATTTCAGCCTGCATTCCTTCCTTTCTCTGCTATTCTTTTGTGGTATCTTTGGCTGTTGTGGCCTCCTCCTGTTGCTGTTGTTCTCCCAAGAGGTGAGGCCTGTCTTCCTTCCTCTGTTCTTGCAACTGTAGCTACTTTCTAAGCAGCTCATTTTCTTCCCGTAGCTTGGCCTGCTGGTAGCTCTCCACATGTCATACCCTTGCCAATTCTTTTTGGGCCTCCTTGACCTTTTCCTCCAGAGGACCTAGATCCGCCACACCCTTGGATTTAGTGATCTTCATCCAAGTGTGGGTGCTCACTCTTTCTTCCTTTAGTGTAAGGAAAGTGGCATTGTGAATTTTTGGAGAATGACCTTCCCGGCCTCTAAGAAGTTATAGTAAGAGCCCAGGCTGGGCTGGGCGCTTGGTTCCACAATGGTTTCAGACTTCTCGTCCTCTAGTGATGACTTGGCTGCTTTTTCCTCCATCTTTTCGGTCTCCTTCAGCCTAGCCAATGTTTCCTGTAGAACAACCTTAGCATCTTGTAAAGAGGCCTCTGAGTTCAACTTTTCCATCCTTTCTTTCCATGTGGATGTCTTTGGGCTTCCCCACTCATAGGTGATGGATGTCTTTTGTTTGGATGGGGTTTCTACAATTGTAATTGGTCCTTTGGACTGCTGCTCTTTTGGTCTGCCAATTTTTATCCTCGTGCTTCTTCTTGCCTTAAAATACATGGAAGGCTCCCTCTTCTGCTTTTATTTTTTCTTTGGAGATGTGCTTAGGGTGGCCAGCACAGTTGCTTCCTCCCTAGCTAGAATCTCAGGAGATTCTTCCTTCCCTTGCCCTTTTTCCAGACTTCTTGTAGAAAGTCCCGTGCTGACTATTTTCTGGCTTCCTGTAGAAGCAGTTTTTGGGCTTCCTGTAGAAATGGCCTTCTGGCTTCCTGTAGAACCAGTTTGCACTGTTTTGGCCTGCTTGGCTGGGGGTGCCTTCTCCTTTAGTTTTGCTATGGCTGCCTTGAGTGTGCCCTTGCCTACTTGGACTTTTTCAGTCCTCTCTGTCCTGATTTGCAATCGTTTCTCCCTTGGTGTCTGTGTCATTTTTCCACCCACAGTTTTGGCCTCAGCAGCTTGGCCTTTCTCTCGTTTCTCTTTTTGTCCTTACTTTGGTGGCCTGCCCGGGGTTTCCTGACCCTTGGCTTTCTCTTTTGCCTCAATGTGCTCCTTCTTCTCGCTGCTGGAGGAAGTGAGTTCCTCGGCCAAAATTCAGATATCATCGTCCTTAGACATATTGCGAAAAATCTCCCAGGAGAGAGGGACAATATAGGTATGGAGTGCATCTTCTACTAGAAGCTTGATAAGCCCATGATGGGCCGGCTGGTCTGGTGTCCCTTCCTTCATTTTTGTGCCACACTTAATCAAGGATTGTAGGAGGAAGTAGGGGATGCTTAACTTTTGTTCTGTGGGTAAATCCATCTTGTTCCTGAGTTCAGTTAGCAACCATAAGTGATAACCGTATACAATACTGAACCGCCCCTCACAGGTAATATATTTCATAATCTGAAGTTTGACCTCGCTCCAAAATGGCTGTAGGCTGGCTCTCCGGACTTCATTCTTATCCTCTGAAAACTGTTCCTCTGTTTGGAAGAATTCCTTTTTGGCCTTTTGGCCCAATTTCCTTTCCTCAATGGCAAATCAGTGACTCTACTAATGAGTTATGGGGTTAGCTTTAGGGTCAACCCTCTGAAATTTATAGTGGCTAGTGTCTTTGATTTAGGCTTTAGGGACCTTAGGAACTCCTCTGTTATCTCATCATCGTGACCTTGAATTTTGTCACAGAAGGTCATCCAATTTGCACGGGTAAATAGGTCTACCACCTCAGGAGTTTCTCGCAATTTCTTGGAATCCGAGGGTTCCTTTCTGATAAGCCCTCCAGGCATGGTGAAAAATGCTCTGTTTTGGCTTGTGCTTTGATCAGAAGGGGAATTATGTGTATGGTTTCCTTCTCAGAATGTTGAAGACAGTATCCCTCAGGTCACTTTGTATCAATTCCCCGGTTACAATGCTGTTGCTGCCCAAAACTCGACTGTCAAAAGGGAATTGGCTCTTACAGACAGGGTGTAGAGCTTAATGTTTATCCCCAACCACATAAAAATCACATTTTTTTACACACATGCTCACTCTACAGTGGTTTTTATCGTTTCTACAGGAGGAATTTGCTAACAGGAACCGTGGAGGAAAATTAGATGCAAAACCCACTAAAAATTTCCATGTATTACGCAGGCAAACCACTATTCTTGAACCACAGGCAGGCTTGCTTTTAATTTTCCTACTCCAGCACGTTGAATTCACCACCTTTCAAAATATCATGCATGGGAATGGTGTGTTCGGGCCTACCTCTCTTCGAATTTCCAACTTCGACGTAGACATTCCACGTTTCTCTGCTATGCTGGGTTTCCTATAGAGCTCCTTCCTGTAGAAAGCTTTTCCGGCTTCTGGAGGTCGTCACGATGCTTCTGCACAAGTTTGGGATGCGGAAGGACATTGGAATGGGCTGAGAAGCTCAGGCTAACAAACTGCAGAGGAGGAGGATGCGTACTCTGATGCAAAACGGTTGCAAGTGCAAATGACAGCGGTTCACCGTGAGTTATTCGGCCGAGCAATTTGAATTACTGCGCAATTCATGGTGCGGGGGTGAGCTGTCCAGGCTGATCCGTTAGCCAACGTCATGACCATCATTCTTCGGCGTGTATCTGATCGCCATATCCTTTCTCTGCCATTAACCGCCGCCATTTCTACCAAACTGTCGATTCTCCTCGACTGGACACTTCCCACGTGTCGACTGCCCATTTCTTTGGCATAACCAGGCTCGTTCGGATCCCACGAGGCCATTCGACTGGCTGTGGGTGGCCACTTGATTGACCACTGAACTTGTTCAATCCACACATTTCACAGTCATGCAAATTTTAGAGTATAGTCTATGCAATTCGACAAATAAGCTTAGACACTTACCTGTGTGGCCGTGTACGTGTTCTGCAGGCTTCAGGATGTGGAATGATGCTGCTGCTTCGTGCATGGGTGTTGGAGCTCCTTTTCCATTGGCTGATGCTGTATGCAAGGCTTTGGGACGCAACCCTCTGGTTGTAAATGCTGCATGTGCCAGCTCCGTCTGATTTCAGCTGCTGGTGTCTCCATAGTATGTGCTCCAGACAGATCAGTTGCTACAGGATTCCTGTAGGACATCTTGTGGTTGCTTCTCCTCCTAGGATGCATGTTAAAACAAGTAAGGTTGCATTCACGAATGAAGGGTCCTGGTGGAGCCTTGACAGGTAGAGTGTGCGAGCCTCTGCATGCTTGATTTGTCACTTGGAGGAAAAAAAAAAAAAATTTAATCTGAGGAAACATAACTTTTGTATGACTGTGCAGGAATACATAACCAGATTGTTGCAATGGTGGTGGAAAGAGATGAAACAAGTGGTGGATGGAAGAAAGGGGTGGCTGCATGCCTCATCCATAGATTCCAAGCTTTAAATCCCTCTCCAGAATCGATTCTGGCCTGCCCAAAGGCTCTACAGGATGTTTCCTGTAGAAATGCAGAACTTCTTGTAGAAAGTCCTGAAACTTCCTGTAGGAGGTTGAACCTCGACTAGAATGTGTCCAAATCCTGAAAAAAGTGAGTGTCCATGGAGGGAGTGTCTGTGAGGATACTTGGTAACTTGGTACAGACCCCTATCCTTGTTTTGTGAGACCTTCATTTCTGCACTGCATTCCTGCAACCTGCAATAATTCTTCAGAGATTAAACCTGTTTCTTTTTTCTTTTTTCTCTTTTCTCTTTTTCTTCTTTTTTCTTTTTCTCTTTTTCTTTTTTTTGAGAGAGAGAGACAGCAGGGGTGCCTCCATGAGGTTTTCACCCCTACTATCTGCCCTGGGTTCCTTAGAGAGGTTTTCACCCAAGGATCTTTTTATTCAAATTCTTTATTTTCTGAGAGACAACAGGGGCGCCTTCATGAGGTTTTCACCCTTATTGTCTGCCCTTGGCGCCTCAGAGAGGTTTTCGTCCAGGGATATTTTTATTGTTTTTTTTTTTTTTTGATGATCAAGGTGTGGCCGGAACAGACGCAGAACCCTACTCTATTACCGGAACTGGTTTTTCCATAATTTCATTGAACTCCTACCTCGAAAGGGGTTTCCTGTAGATCATCAGTCGATGCCCATTGACGAGCATGGGGATGGCTTCTTCATCAATGGTCCTGATAAGGACTGAACTGTTGTCATTGCATTTCTCCACTGTATATAGTCCTAGCCATCTTGTCCTTAGCTTCCCTTTGAAATCCTTGTATCTAGAGTCATACAATAGCGCCCAATCTCCCGGCTGGAATTGTTTTTCATTAAGGTGTCGGTCATGCCATATATTCCTCTGAAGTTGAACTACTTATGAGTGGACGAGGGCCTGCATTCTGTGTTCATCTAACCCATTCAGCTGCAATAACCTTTCACTTTGAGCATGGCTGAGATCTAGGTCCAGCTGAGCTGCCATCCTCAGTGTGTTGTATTTGAACTCTATTGACAGCAGAGCTTTCTTCCTGTAGACCAACTCATAAGGTGTGAAGCTGGTTGTGGTCTTCCAAGTGGTGTTGTAGGCCCAAGTGGCCTCAACCATGCGATCTACCCAATCCTTTCTGCTGTTGCTCACCACCTTATTCAAAATCCCTTCCAATGTTCTATTAGTGACTTCCACCTGCCCATTTTCTTGAGGATGATATGGGGTGGAAGTCCTGTGCTTGATCTTGTGATGAGCAAGCAAGTCTTCAATTAAGTTAGAGGTGAACTGGCTTCCTTGATCGGTGACTAAATCTCTTGGGTAGCCAAACTTGTAGAAGATATTTTCTCTTAAAAAATCAGCCACCTTTTCTTCTGTCACTGCTTTGATTGCCTTTGTTTCTGCCCACTTTGTCAGGTAGTCGGTGCACAAAATGATGTAAGACCTTTGCTTTGAAGGAGGGTTGATAGGACCCACAAAATTCATGCCCCACTTCTCAAATGGCTCGAAGGTCACTTGAGGTTGGAGAGGCATTTCATCCCTTGGAGTCGGTTTCCCCATCCTCTGACATCGGTTACACTGGCTGATGTATCCTCTGACATCTTGATGAAGAGTGGGCCAATAGTAGCCTGCCTATAGAATTTTGAAGGCAGTCCTCTTTGCTGCAAAGTGGCCTCCACAGGGTCCATCGTGATAGGTTAGGAGAATGTCAAAGACTTCCTCCTCCCTAGCACAACGCCTCAAGATCTGATCTGGACCAAGTTTGAACAGGTTGCCCCCGATCCAAGTGAATGGGGCACTCTTCCTCACAATTCTGCTCTTCTCCTATGAGGATAGATGTGGAGGGAACTGTGCTGAGACCAAGTAGTTTTCTATATTAGCAAACCACGAAGAGAGTACTGAGATAGCAAATAGATGTTCATCTGGCGTCTGGTTATCCGCAGTTTCTTCTTCACCTGCAGGCAAATCCAATCTAGACAAGAAGTCAACAACAACATTCTCTTTACCCGGTTTGTCGACGATAGTCAAATCAAATTGCTGCAACAAAAGTAACCATCTAATGATACGAGCATTTACATCAGGCTTATTCATTAAATATCTAATCGTAGCATGATCAATATGTACAAAGGTTTGATATCCAATGATGTAGTGTTGGAACTTGTTCAGGGAATGGAATACGACCAGGAACTCTTTTTCGATTACAGTATAGTTCATTTCTGCCTTGGACAGGTTTTTGCTGACAAAGTATATGGCATATGGAAGTTTCTCCTCAACTTTTCCTAAGGCTGCCCCTATGGCTTTGTTCGAGGCATCAGTGTGGATGTGGAAAGATAGGGCCCAGTTTGGGCCTCTCAAGATCAGGGCGGACACTAACTTATTTTTCAACTCATTTAGAGCCCCTTGATAGTTGTCAGTGCATTTAAACTCAACATCTTTTCCTAAGAGGCCAAACAATGGTGAGGCTAGCTTACTAAAATCTTTAATGAATCTTCTATAATATCCCGCTAAGCCTAGGAAACTCCGAACATCTCTTACCTTCTGAGGAGGTGGAACCTTTTTGATGATAGAAATTTTGTTAGGATCCACCTGTAATCCTTGACAATAAATGGTATGACCTAACACGGTCCCTTCAGTCATTAGGAATTCACATTTTTTAGGACTGAGGGACAGGTTCATCTCAATGCACTTGTTTAAAACTTTTCCTAGGTTGGACAAGGCTTCTTGGAAGTTAGACCCGTAAGGAGTAAAGTCATCCATATAGATTTCCACCAAATCATGAACCAACTCAGCAAATATGCTCAATACAACTCTCTGGAAAGTGGCAGGAGCATTGCATAGCCCAAAGGGAAGGACTCGGTAGGCAAAGGTACCCCATGGACAAGTGAAGGTGGTCTTATCTTGGTCCTCCGGGCTGATTTGGATCTGATTATACCCACTGAACCCATCTAGGAAAGAGAAGAACTTCTTTCCTGCCAGTCCATCCAACACTTGATCTATGAAAGGAAAAGGGAAGTGGTCTTTCTTGGTGGCTTTGTTCAGTTCTCTGTAATCTACATAGATTCTCCACTTCCCATTTTTCTTGGGTACCAACACCAGAGGGAAACCCATTCGCTGTCCGAGATGGGGTAGATGAATCCTGCATCCAACAATTTTTGCAATTCTTCTTTAACGATGTCCTTAAGGGCCGGATTCATTCTCCTCTGAGGCTGCCTGACTGGCTTATAGTCCTCTTTAATGTAAATATGATGGGTACAAACCGAAGGATGGATTCCTTTCATTTCCTTATAGCTCCAGGCAAAAGCCTCCAAATGGTGATTCAAAAGGTTACATATCTCTTTTTCCTGAGAGGGAGAGAGAGAGGAGTTGATCTTTAAAGTTCTTTTAGGGCCAAACTCCACATTCAGTACATCTTTTATGGCCTGGAGAAGTGGTATTTTCACACACAACTGTTTGAGTTCTCCCAGAATCTCAGTCTCCTCTGGGTTGGGTTGCGTGGTTACTGTTAGTCGCTCAGGAAAGGGTGGAATGGCCTTGGGTCCACTTTCATGTTTCTCTTCCTCCTCCTCTAGGGGAGGAGGTTGCCGCTCTGGAAGGACCTTTCTAGATCGCAGGTTGATCTCCTAGATCTCCACAACATAGGTAGGGCATGTTGTCTCCCTAATATATACCTACTGGGCCTATCAGTTGTTGGGGTTTGGGTTCGGTTGAGTAGGTATCTAGGTTTGTCTTAGAGGAGTAGGAGGTAATGGTTGTGGTTGAGCCGGTGGTGGAGGCAAAATGGTAGGAGGAGGGTTGTATTGGGGTCTCCACCCCGGTTGAGGTGCATTCCACTGAGGTTGTGGCTGGGCACGAGAGTGAAATGAATGAGAAGTAGGTTGGGTATAGTATTGAGATGGATAAGACCATGGAGGAGGTGCAAACCATGAAGGATGAGTAGGGGGGCCCCAAGAAGGTATATGAGTGGATTGGTTGGGGTTATAATAAGCTTGGGATGTCCCTTGCTGATCTGGATTTAAACAGGAACGCCATAGATTACAGAGATAACCATAAATACAGAGATGCGATAACCATAAATAAAGAGTTGCGGCGGAAATAATACTTCATTTCATTAATGTAAAATACCGAAATATGCTTACAACCAGAAATGGAAATAACCCAGCTAGGGCGATGGTAGCTTATCTCTGAGAAGAGATGTGCGGCTACATGCCTATGAAATGTTCCGAACTTGTGTTACAATGAGGCTCGAAGGCCTATTTATTGTTGAGAAACAATTGAAAACCCTTCACATTCCAAAACCTACCCCTAGAAGATGAAACGCCAAATTGTGGGCCCCGTTTTGGGTAAATTGGTACATCAATTTCCCTGGGTCGTAACTTTGGCATACGATCTCTGTTTGACGCGTATGATAGCTCATTAGAAAGATCTATCCTAGAACTACCACTTTGGGAAGGGCAACATGGGTCCATACATGGGTCCATGGACCCATGTTGCCCCCGGATTTCCCAAAAAAACGTCGTTTAGGGCCTCAAAACGGCTCCAGAAGTTCAGGACCCGAAAAAAAAACTGCTAAAAATAGTAAATTGTGCTACAATTATGGAAACTTAAAAACTGAAAGAGACAGTTGCGGGGGTCCAAATGGGATAGGTGGGTGGCCACCAACATCCACCTGGATCAATGACCAAGGCCTACCACTTCATTTGTGGGCTAAGGCATGTAACACAATGATATACTTGTAGAATAGAAAATTGCATTGCATACTTGGGATGAAGATACCAGAGGAGCTTTCTCCGGGAAGAGACCAGATGTGTGTCACTTCAGGATCTTTGGCTCATCGGTATTTTGCCATGTGACCAAAGATGCCCGGAGGAAACTTGAGCCAACAACTGAGTTGGGGATACTTGTGGGGTACACTGTTACACCCCACAACTATCGGGTGTTCTTGCCTGCCAGTCAAAGGACATTGGTACGCAGAGATCTAAAGTTTGACGAGCATAAGGCCATGCGAGTTTCCCTTGAGAAGGAGATCAAGTTGCATACAAAGGAAGAACTTTTGGTTCCTAAAGAGGAGGAGCCTCAGGCTGATGCAGAGTAGCTGCATGCAGAGGTTCCAGGAGTGGAGACATCCACTCATGCAGAGTCTTCTAGAGAGGGGCAGAAACGCATAAGGGAAACTGACAGACTATTGATGGATGAAAGAGAGAATGTGGGAGAGCCATCTTCTCTGCATAGACAGAGGAGGTCACCTGAGCGGTACATTAGTTACATGGCCCTTGTTGGGGGGAGTGTGTAGAGACCGAACCATCTTCCTTTGAGGAAGCAGTGCAGCAGCCAGTTTGGGTTGATGCTATGGTGGAGGAGTATGACTCCATAGTTCGGAACAGTGTTTGGGATGTGGTTCCAAGACCAGAGAACAAGTTAGTTGTGAGTTCTCATTGGCTTTACAAGGTAAAGCAAGTTGTTGATGGTAGTGTGGAGAAACATAAGGCAATATTTGTTGCCCATGGTTTCTCACAGGTCGAGGGGATCGACTATGATGAGACTTTTGATCCAATAGCAAGATACTCATCTATCATATCGATGTTGGCACTATCAGCACAGATAGGTTGTAAGATCCATCAGATGGATGTGAAGACTGCATTCCTCAATGGCAAGATTGAGGAAGAGGTGTACATAGAGAAGCTAGAAGGATTTGAGACCTTTGATCATGAGTCGCATGTGAGCCAACTCAAGAGAGCTTTGTACGGGCTGAAGCAAGCACCTCGTGCTTGGTACACCAGGATCGACAACTATTTCACCAGGTTGGGCTTCACAAAGTGTGAAGTAGATGTGAACCTATACCACATCATGGTAGAAGGTAAGCCATTGATCATTGTTCTTTATGTTGATGATCTAATATTAACAGGTGATGATCAGTTGATCAAGTCTTGCAAGGAGGATCTTGCAAGAGAGTTTGAGATGAAAGACATGGGTCTCATGCACTACTTTCTACGCATGGAAGTGTGGCAGAAGGATGGGGAAGTGTTTGTGTCTTAAGGCAAGTATGCTAATGAGATACTCAGGATATTCCACATGGAGAAGTGCAAGCCGATGCAGACTCCTCTAGCAGGTAATTGGAGGAAGGAGGATGCTACTTCAGGTGAGATAGTAGTTGCTACTGTGTATTGGCAGCTTGTGGGTTTGTTGATGTATTTAGTGAACACACGACTAGATTTGTGCTTTGCAGTGAACCAGCTGAGTCAAGCTATGGTTCAGCTTACCAAGTTGTTTTGGAAGGAAACTAAGCATGTGCTGAGATACCTCAGAGGCACATCTCAGTATGGATTATGGTACAAACAGACAGAGGGAGTGAAGCTTCAGGGCTTCATAGATGGAGATTGGGTAGGGAGTCCATTAGATCAGAAGAGCACTTTAGGAGGAATTTTCAACCTTGGTTCAGCTGCAGTTTCTTGGTACAACAAGAAACAAAGGTCAGTTGCACTTAGCTCAGCAGAGGCTGAATACATGGTTGTAAGCCAGACAACATGTGAGGCCATTTGGATGTGGAAAAGTCTAGTTAGGTTGTTTGATCAAAGGATCGATCTAACTGTGACCTATTGCGATAATCAGAGTTGTATCAAATTCTCAGAGAATCCATTATTTCATGACAGGTCCAAGCACATCGATATCTTGTATCATCATCTTCGAGACTGTGCGGTGAAGAGGATCATGTTGTTGCAGTATGTTTCGACCGAGGAGCAGGATGTAGACATTTTGACTAAGGCATTGTCAAAGTGTAAATTCGAGTTCCACAGAGACAGGATCGGGTTGACAGATAATCCCTTTCTTGTTGAGAGGGAGTGTTGAAGATAGCAACAAGAAATGCTAAAAATAGCATTTCTATAGATAGCATTTTGAGATACATTCCAATTTTAATTAGTCCCTAAATTAAAATTGAAAATTAAAATTCGAATTTGGTCTCAGCAGTTGTTTGTATAATAATTAATTAATTCATCTTGAGTTAATTAGTTGGAGAAAATCAAACATGAAGTCTATGTGAAGACACGCAACAGTTATTCCTTTGATTGAGGAAGTTATCCCTTAATTAAGGAGATCAGGATGAGTTGTCCTTTGAGTTGTAGTTAGTTAGCTCAGTTAACTAAGTTAAGTCCAGTTAGATTAGTTCCAACAGTTTGTGGAACTGATTGTGAGTTCAGTTAGTCAATGCATGCATGCATGCAACTAGTGTACTTCACATAACTGAATATTTTCTCATAAATAACTCATGCATGTCAGTTCAGACAGTGACCCAATTGAGATCAAAGAATGGGACAGTGTACTATCAGTTGCAGGAATATTCCCATGAGGATATCTCTTGCATGCAGAAGGAATTCTTTCCTTGAGGATTGCGCAGTTATTTCAAAGGTTAGTGAGCAGTGTGTGAGGTAATTACACACAGGTGGCAGCTTGAGGACGTAAAAGAAACTATGGAAGGAAATAGGAGGTTTGTAGGACTGAAGGAAGGCATATGTGTTGTCTATTCTGTCTATGAGCAGCAACGAGGGATTGTACTGAGAGATGGATAGCTTGTGAGCTAAAGCTTTGTGTAATCCTGAGATATTTCGACTTGTATGATAATACAGATAGCGAGGTTTTTAGCTGAGGCTTTCCCCAGAGTATTCTTCTGTGTTTCATGTGTGATATATTTCTTCTTCATCTATTATATGTGTTCTATTTGATCTTGCTCACAATCGATTAAGCTTCCGCAAGTTTGTTTGTAGAAGTAGATGAAGTATTTTGCTTTAGTTACATTGCATTATTAGGTGATCTACAATGAGAATTTCTACAATCTGTAGCACTGGTGCATGTGTCAGTAACTGCTTAAGCTGCTCAAAGCTAGTCTCACACTTTGTGGTCCATTCAAACTTCTTACCTTTCCTCTGCAATGATGTAATAGGACAAGCAATCTGCAAGAAGTTCCTGATGAACCTTCTGTAATAGCCTGCCAGGCCCATGAAAGATCTCACCTCATCCACATTCTTAGGAGCTACCCACTCCATGATGGCCTTGATCTTCTCTTGATCTACTGCAATACCTTCATTGGAGACAACATGTCCCAAGTCGTGCACCTCAGTCTGAAAGAAACTACACTTGTTGAGCTTAGCATACAACTAATGCTCTCTCAACAACCTCAATACTGCTGCTAAATGCTCGGCATGATCTTCCTCATTTTTAGAATACACCAGTATATCATCAGTGAACATAATAACAAACTTATCCAAATATGAACGAAACACATTATTCATCAAACACATGAATGTAGCTAGAGCATTAGTTAAGCCAAATGGAACAACAACAAACTCATAATGCCCATACCTGGTCCTGAACACAGTCTTGTATATGTCCTCCTCTTTGATGGATACCTGATGATATCAAGATCTCAAGTCAATCTTTGAGAACATTGTTGTTCCCTTCAACTGATCGAACAAGTCATCAATCCTCGGCAAAGGGTATCTGTTCTTGATAGTCACGTTGTTCAACTTCCTATAATCAATGCATAAACTAGGGGTACCATATTTCTTTCTCACAAACAATACCGATGCTCCCCAAGGTGATACACTTGGCCTAATGTATCCCTTGTCCAACATCTCCTTTTGCTGCAAATTTAACTCAACTAACTCAAGTGTGCTCGTCCTGTAAGGTGCTTTCGATGTTGGTGCTACCCCAGGCACTAACTCAATCGAAAAGTCTACCTCCCTGTGAGGTGGCAACTCTGTAATGTCCTCAAGAAATACATCCTTGAACTGTTGTAAAACCAGGTACTAGTTCAACACATCTGCATCCTCCGCCTCCTTACCCTTATCGCTAGAAATATGCACTGCAAATAGCTTGCACCCTTTCTTGTGGCTACACTTTTCTTGCATAGCTGTCACCATCCTAACTGATGTGTCTTTCTTCTTACCTTGCAAAACTCTTGGTTCCCCATTGTCATCGACACATTCAATAACTTTGTCATAGCAGTCAACCTTGGTTCTATGTAGATACAACCAATCCATGCCCAATAACATATTGTATGAACCCAATGGTAATACATTCAAATGTGCCACTGTAGGCATACCATTTAAATCAAATGTGCAACCTCTTAACCAATGATGAACTTGTTTCTTCATACCTATTTCCAACTGCACTAACCAAGACTCTGCATGCAATTCCTTACTCAAACCACACTTATGCACCAAGTTAGGACTAACATAGCTATAATTAGATCCATGGTCAATCAAAATAGAAATAAATTGATCCCAAAGCTTACCGTCCATCTCAATGATAAATGCCTGGTGTTTTTCCAGCCTATTGTCCACGGCTACGTAGATACGAGGAAAAATCTAGCCAACACCTCCAACAGTTTGTGCCTCCTGTGCACTGTATATCTGGGGTCTACCACCCTGATTTTGCAGACAATCTCTCCTGCGATGGTCTTTGCCACAAGTCCAACACTCTAGGGGCTTCTAGCCTCCATCCTTGTTCTTCTCTTTAGCTCTATGTCCTATCCCCTATTCGATGCATTGAACCTCTTAGGTGGCACCACATTCTCCTTGTTATCTGTACTATGTGGCCTTGCCCGCTTTTTATCCCATTTTCCTTTGTTCCTTTCATTACCTCTCCAAACTGGCTTAGTCTCAATTCTGCGCTTCGATTGCTCATAGCAATGCTTTAGCTTTCGAATGGCCTCCTCCAATGATCTAGGCTCATCGAATTCAATCCTATCTTTGGATGCAACTGATAAACCACTAACAAATCTATGAATCTTAGCTTTCTTCTCCTTGAGGTAAGGCACATACCTAACCAGTTCTAAGAACTTATTGGTGTACTCATCATCTATCATGGATCCCATCTTTAGTTCATAAAATTCCTTTTCTCTGTCATCAAAGTACCTTTCAGACAAATACTTCTTCTTGAATAGTTGCTCGAATTCATTCCAAGTAAGATATTCCTCATCTATGTCTCTGACATTCTTCACATCTTCCCACCAGATGTCTGCTTTACCTTTATGACTCAAAGTAGCCACTCTTGCTTTCATGTTCTTTGAATAATCATGCAACGTGAAGAATTTCCTCATGCCAAGAAACCATGCCTCTGCATCATGTGATCTCTTTATCTCTCCATCAAAAGTAGGTGGCCTTGCCTTCTTAAATTCCTCTGGCAAATAACCCTTATCACTCCTACTGTAAGGATGATAGCGACGACGATCATAGTGCCTATCTAAATCATAACTAGAATCGTACATGTGCCTATCCCTTCTCCTCTCCGGAATTTCCAATAATCTTCCATCCTGGATTGTGTCATCTCTATCCGATCTTTGACCGTAATGTGATTTGCTGCCATATGCCCCATTAGTTTTATCTTCCTACTCAAGGTTGATCCGTAGTGGTCCTTGTCGCTGCAAATCCGATAAGCTCTGAATTATTACTGCATTCCCCTCTGCTAACTTTTCCTGTGACTGTATGATTTTGTCATTATCTACCTTACAACTCCTTATCTCCTCCTTTAAACTTCTCAATGTAATTGCCAAGTCAGAGGGGTTCCCAACACCATACTGGTCTTCGGATTCGTAGGGAGAGGCTCTATAGTCAACCATCTTGCTAGTCATTGGATATTTATTCCTACAAGGCATAATATGTCAGATAACTCAAATCACAATAAACCAACGTACCTTAGTATAGCTCGGGGAGGATACTTGTCTGCAAGATTACCAAATCAACGTGATACATGTATATCATAATCATAATAACATATCGACATACGCAAGTAAATGTATCAACTCATAAGCATCACTCTAACTAGGGTCTAGTCATCAATGCAAGGCCATATCAACAATGCATGCTATGACCTTAGGCATGACAACAACATTTCTCCATCGTACACATTGCCACATG
This sequence comes from Pinus taeda, assembly GCA_000404065.3. Taxonomy (NCBI): domain Eukaryota; kingdom Viridiplantae; phylum Streptophyta; class Pinopsida; order Pinales; family Pinaceae; genus Pinus; species Pinus taeda. Next base: position 32,972 of record APFE031527522.1, read on the forward strand.
CAACCAACAGTATGCATAAGCAATGCCAAAACAACTACCAATACGCATAACCACATGTAGTCGAACATAATCTAGCAGTCGTTGTAATCAATCTACAAGACTGATGCATGTAATCAAAATATTCAAAAATGTAACCTAACATACAAGGATGTAAGTAGGTATGTGACATCAACATGTAAACGACATATAATCCATACACAGTCAGTCACATACTCATTTCAATTATAATTCATGAAATCAATGTCAAATTCTCCATGATAACCATACTACAACCCTAATCCATCATCAAGCAAATGCAACAAGTATATAAGTGTAAGAGACACACATGCAACTGACATGCATGCATGACTAACACACATTCAATTCATTCAGTCCGAGAGTTGAACCATGCTCTGATACCACTCTGTAACACCCTCCTCCCACATCTACCCAAGCAACCGACCAGCCAGGGTAAACATGCAACGAGAGGCCACTATGATAAGATTCAACCTCCTTGGTGACTTTAATAAAATGGAACCAATGGAACATCACATATAGTCATCCAACATCATCCAAATAACCCTTAGAAGACAAGTCAACCACTCAGACTGCTTGTCCCTAATTCCTACTATTGTTTGAGAGACTTAGGGCAGGGTAATGCTCCCTAGACACTGCCCAGGCCAGTTAGTTTCAGGACTAATGCTCCCCAGACACTGCCCAGGTACTTTATAACGCTTCCCAAACACTTCCCAAGTGAGTTAGTCTCAGCACTAATGCTAGCATTCTGGGATTTGAGCCACCTTTTTCGGCCTAGAGCCTGGGATACTGCCCATAATGGAATGATCACTTAGAATTAGTAAGGATGCAAGGAAACAATGATGAAAAAAAAAAATATGAACAAGATCATCACCATACCCCTACTAGCCATGATGGGCATTTCATCAAACATATCATCAACATGTAACCTACTGGTGTAAATAACAAAATTAAGTGTAGGGATCTCATACTTATCTGAGAATCGCTATGAACCATTGTTCCCTCATGCCATTTGCTGCATTATACTCCATTAACTCATAAACACATTATCCATTCATATACAAGCAAAAACATGCTAAGAGCCATACATAGCTACTGCCATGAAATGTGCATATAAACAACATAAGAGGAATAGAAATACAATAAACATATTAGCCATCAAATCCACAAATACATCATTACCTTTACAAATGAAAATCAAGGGAATGGATTTATCATTAATGAATGCAATGAACCAACCGGAGATGCGACTACCACGTTCCACCCGACTGTAGAATGGCTGAACCAAATCTCTCTTCATCCATTCACCCCCATGCCATATTCCAAGCATGAATGTGGGATCTCATAGAACACATCAATCAAAACTCATCCAAGGCTTCCAGAGGCCATCCACCTCAACCCATCAAATAGTGATTCCACCTCATGGTCGGACATCACAAAAAACATCATCAGATTGGTCTCCATCCAAGCCTTCCAAGGCTTCCAGAGCATTTGTCCAACCAAGGCTTCCAAAACTAGTAACTCAACCCACAACTTATACAAGGCTTGCAGAGCATTTGTCCAACCAAGGCTTCCAGGACTAGTAACTCAACCCACCAAGGGCTTCTAGAGTGTTTGTCCAACTAGGGCTTCCAATACTAGTAACTCAACCCAAGTTGTTACAGGGCTTCCAGAGTGTTTGTTCAACTAGGGCTTCCAGGACTAGTAACTCAACCCAAGCTATGGAAACATTGAGAACCAACCAAAACAAAGCAATGAAAGTAAACCCCACAATCAACATGGCTATCCATGAAATGGACAAGGCTAGGCAACCCACTGTCAATCCCAACCATCCTCCATGCCAATGACAGATTATAACCAAAAGACCACATGCATGTGCCATGCATGCCAAAAGTAGTGAAGGAATCATACATGCAACTCAGTACCTGCAAACAAATCTGATGTAGCTGCTGATGCCAATGCCTTCTTGAGCTTTCCTGCTCTTCCTTTTCCTTCTTGCTCCAAGAATCCAAGTATACCACACCCTCCAAGAGTGCTCCAAGAAAACTCTAACGAAGAGTATGGGAGAGAGAGAGAGAGAGAACAATGAAAGAGATCCAAAATGCAACTGACAAAAGCTTGCCAACTGATCCTCAAAAGCCTTTTTATTAATGAGGCCTCTATTTTTTTCATTTTCCATTATTTTTCTTCATTTCCATCCTCACATGCAACATGTGACCTTTCACCTCCTTTTTTCTCCTAATTTCCATTGTTTAAATAAATAAATGTGCCAAAATGCCTTTTACTGCCTTAACAATTGCCTTTGCCAATTTCCTTAGCCATAAATAGTCAAATGAACACCCCCTTGGATGCCTTACCTAATATTCACCTTGGAATGAGTGTCCTAGTCATCCGTGGTTATTGTTTTTAACATTTATTACATGGAATTTTCAACAGGGCTGTTACAGATTCTGACATAGAAGAAACAGAAGATGCCCCAGAATTCTCTCCAGAATTAGATGATGGAAGTATTTTGCAAGTGTCACTATCAGCTCTGACAGGTATATCACAACCTCAGACTCTAAAATTGAAAGGACATATAAAGAAGAATAACGTAGTGGTTCTCATCGACTCTGGTAGCACCCACAATTTTTTAGATGCAACCGTGACAAAGAGACTCAACATTTTTTCATTTTCCTTACCGAACATGAAGGTGATGGTAGAAGACGGTAAGAAGATTGAAAAGGTAGGAAAATGCCATAAGGTTAAATTGTAGATACAAGACTTTAATTTAGAATCTTCGTTCTTCATTGAACCATTAGGAGGAGTAGATGTGATCTTAGGGATCCAATGGCTACGAACTCTAGGCACTTATGATACCAACCATCAAGTACAGTTCATAAGATTTAACTGGGAAGGGCAGAGGTACAAATTATACAGATTCCAAGCTCTAGAGAATCAAATCGTATCGTCATCTCAGATGATGAAGATGATTCGAAAAGGAGCACCAACTTATGTAGTACAATGTCACCAATTAGAAATGTTATCTGCAAATATAATCAGCAAAGAGTCACGAGAGGTACAAGGTCTACTTCAGAAGCATGAAAAGGTATTTCAAGACCTACATGTGAAAATGCATCCTAACAGGGAAATTGAGCATACAATAGAAGTCAAAGCAGGGTCAGAGCCTGTCAACATCAAGCTGTATCGATATCCACATCACCAAAAGATGGAAATTGAGAGATTAATCCAAGACCTTTTAAAGCATGGGATCATCTCAAAAAGTAAAAGTCTATATGTTGCTCCAGTGGTATTGGTAAGGAAGAAGGATGTTTCATTTAGGCTATGCATTGACTAGAGAGGATTAAACAAAATAACGATTAAAAGCAAACTCCTAATCCCCTTTATCGACGAAATGTTGGATGAACTACATGGCGTAAAATACTTCTCAAATTGGACTTAAGGTCAGGCTATTACCAAATCAGAATTAGGTTGGAAGACATACCAAAAATGACATTTTGAACACACGAAGATCACTATGAATTTAAAGTAATGCCATTTGGGTTAACCAATGTACCAGCAACATTCCAAGCCACTATGAACGAATTATTTCACCCATATCTTAGGAACTTTGTATTAGTATTCTTTGATGATATTTTAATTTATAGTAAAACTTGGAAGGAGCACTTACAACATCTGGATAAAGTTCTTACACTACTGAAAGAGTATCAGTTGTACGCAAAAAAATCCAAATGCACCTTTGGAAAGGAAGAAGTATAATACCTCAGACACGTTATATCCCATGAAGGCGTAAAAGTGGACCCTAATAAAATCAAAGCTATAAAGGAATGGATCAAACCGGTTAATATATCCAAGCTAAAAGGGTTCTTAGGATTGACTGGATATTACCGAAGATTTATTAAAAACTATGCACATATAACTACACCTTTGACAAACCTTTTAAGGAAGAATTCATTTCAATGGGATGAGGAAGCATGAAGGTGTTTTGAACAACTGAAGGAAGTTATGTCTAATGCCCCGACATTGGCAACTCCAGATTTCTCTAAACCATCCATCATCGAATGCGATGCTTCTAGATTCAGTATAGGTGCAGTGTTAATGCAAGAAGGGCATCCAATAACTTTTGAAAGCAAGAAGCTCAATAAAAGAGAACGTCTTAAGTCCACATACAACAAGGAAATGCTCGCTATTATGCACACATTGGCTATTGGAGACAATATATTTTGGGAAGTAAGTTCTCCATACGAACAAACCATAACAGTCTCCAACACCTCCTCCAACAAAAAACACTTTCCGAATAACAACAAAAATGGATTGAAAAAATTGCCGCCTTTGACATGGAGATACTACATAAAAGGGGTAAATACAATATAGTAGCAGATGCCCTGTCTAGGAAAGACAAAGAACCAACACTACTTGCAGTCTTGGTTGTTGTTCTTGAATGGCTTAATGAGATTTGAAGTGAGTATGCCAAGGATCCAGAAATAACTGCGATAATAAATAACCTTCTAGACAACTCAAAATTTGAATGGAAGAATGATATTCTATGGTACAAAGGAAGAATCTATGTGAATGGAAACTCCAAGTTTAAATCCAAGACACTTATGGAGTCACATGATTCACTGTCAGCCAGACATGTAGGATGCTTTAAAAATTACTACAATGCACATCAATCATTCTTTTGGAAGGGGATGAGTCGCGGTATTCAGAAGTATGTTACAGAATGTGACACATGTCAAAGAAACAAAAGTGAAAATATTATCACCTGGATTACTTCACCCCTTAAACACTCCGAATCAGAAATGGGAGGAAATATCAATGGACTTATTGAGGGATTACCTGTATCTGAAGGCAAGGACAAGATTTTTGTAGTGGTCGACAGACTCATCAAATATGCTCACTTTATGGCAATAAAGAAATCAGATTCAGCTAAACAAATCGTTGAAATATTTTTCAAAAATATATATAAATTACACAATTTTCCGAAAGTCATTGTGTGTGATAGAGATGTCAAATTCAAGGGTAATTTATGGAAGGAATTGTTCAACCACATATGAACCTACCTAAATATGAGTTCTGCTTATCACCCTCAAACAGATGGACAAATAGAGGTTGTCAATAAATGTTTGGAAGCATACCTACGTTGTTACGCTACAAAAAACAAAATAAGTGGGCTTAGTGGTTGCATCTCGCTGAATGGTGGTATAATTCTACTTATCATATGTCAGCAAAAATGACTCCATTCCAAGATTTATATGGGTACGAACCTCCGAAATGGAAGGATCTAGCTACCGTCTAGACAAATCTACCTACTGTTAAAAACCAACTAGAAGAAACCCAAAAAATTGTCCAAACCCTAAAAGAAAACTTGAATAATGCAAGGAATCGTATGAAGCAACAAGCAGACCGAAATAGAACTGAAAGAGAATTTGAATTCAGAGAATGGGTATTTGTCAAGCTCCAGCCATACAAACAGTTGTCCTTGAAACAAGAAGGAAAAAATAAATTTCCACCGAAGTTCTATGGACTATATCAGATCAATAAAAAAATCAACTAAGTTGCATATAGTTTAATCCTTCCAGAGAAAAGTCGTGTTCACAACGTCTTCCATGTCTCTTGCCTTAAAAGGGCACTGGGTGACCATCAATCAGCGCAAACAACGCTTCCATCCCTAGATGATGAAGGAAGGGTCATTTTAGAACTAGAAGGTGTCTTATCTACCAAAGAAAGGAAGCTTCGATCTCGTGCAATCAAGGAATACTTGATCAAGTGGAAGGACTTACCAGAAGAAGAAGCTTCTTGGGAGATTGAAGCATTTCGTCAGCAACATCTGTCGTTATGTATGCTTTGAGGACAAAGCATTCTTTTGAGAGGAAGGAAATGTTATATAAAAATTAGTTAGTTTATAAGTTATTAGGCAAAGGGCATGATCAAAGGTCATGCCCATTCACCAAGAGGCACCTAAGGCAGTATATAGCTAGGGCCTCCCACAAAATGTAAACATCTATTCAATTATTAATAAAATATTTATCATAGCTGTCAATTATTAAGTTCGTGTGTTCCAAGGGCCAACACATTTCATGCATATGTTGTATTGTATTCTATGCTATCTAGTTTACTCTAAATGATATATGTATTTGTTTGCTTATGCATGCATCTATGGACTTTTCTGTGTATGTATGTGTTAATATTTCTGAAATGTGTTGTTGGTTTAACCATCACTTTGGATTGCTAGCTAACTTGCCTTCCATGTTGTGACGCATCTTTGCTCGTGTGTTCCCTTCTTAACTCCGTGTTATCACAGGTTTCCAAGGGGCACACTCATCTCAACCCTCGTGTGTTTGAACCTCTCATGCGCCTTCCTTGGCTTGCTGCAATTGTCACACCCTTGCTGCTAATAGAGACATCTTACTTGCCTCTGTGTGAACTCGCGGTCAAGGCATTACCGTACGACCCACTGTTGGGACTCCTACACCAAACGGTCTGAGGTCTAATTGGGACTTCTTACTGGAGAGATCCCCTTACATGTTGGCCAGTCCAGCACCGTCAACACATACCAACAACTCTATCTAATCGACCTCTCATTGTAGGAGTTTTGACCGAGTGCATAGTTCATGGTCTTCGACACCAAATATAATATATATGCTAGGAGGAGCCTTGAACTCAAAGCTTCATCACTAGTTCACGGGTAATTCATCAACACACTGTACATATGATATATATATTCTCTTGCAGGAGCACACACATCATTGAAATCACAATCACGTCTTGTAAATATTTGACCTATGTACATACATTCCAACACATACGAACCAACTTACATAACAATGTTTTAACCAACACAAATAAGGGACTGCTTGCACCATTCAACGTAGAGAAGGAACACTATAGGTGGGTAGCGTGCATATGGAATAATCAACAACCCTTAGGAATCAACATAAAGAAGGAATAATTTGAGATATAACCAGCGTACATATCAAGAGCGACCCACTATCAAATGCACAAAAAAGAGGGACAAAGGTTATAATTAATGAAACGACCAAACAAACAGTACACGTTGTAAAGAAAGAGCGCTGACAGTTACAGAGAGTGCCCAAAAATGAGAAAACGAGTTTCTGACAAAGGCCAAATTAGTGGAGCGTTAGGCCAGGCATACAATTAGAGCACTCAAGTTATTGCAAGTAGGATAGAGCCAATAGAGAAAAACTAACAAAACCAATGGCTCATATTGGAGCAGGGCCAAAATTCGCCTGCTTTGATTCCATGTTAAACACACACATGGAGAAGACAATAGGTAAGATAAGCATTCATTGCATTTACCATTCACAACACTGTACATTTATACATTTCCTTATGACCCTTGGTCTTCACATATTAAGAGGTCTCTTGGACTCCAAAGACTGTTCACATTTCACACCAACCCTTAGCGGATTAGGTGCCCAACAAATATATATAATGAAGAAAGAAAGAAAGTTCTCAAAATTCGACAAATGACAAAATTAGTTAATAGAACTAAAAAAAGTACATCAGATAATAATGAGAATGACAAAGGCATCTCCTAGAAAGCACATGATAAAATCTAATACAACTTTTGGAATAAAGTATCTTAAAGTGAAAGAAAATAGGGCAAAAAAAAAACACACCACATAAATTCTTTATAAATAACACGAGAAATCATCAACAAAACCACAAAAGAAACTTCACAAATCAACATTTCTAAGAATAAAACCCTAGAAACAATGTTGTCCCACCATATAAAACTATGATAACAAGAAACTCACTTAAGAACCATGGCAGTTGCACCTCTCGAATATACCTAAAAAATCATCACAACACAATATAATTTTCGGTACAAAATTCCACTACAAAATGAAAATCCCCTCTCTACTCTACATGATATATAAAAATCATGGCTCAAATACAAAAAATGCCAAACAATGTCTAAGAACATAACTTTCAAAAAGGTAAGATAAATCTTTTTAACAAAAAAAAATGATAAAGGCTAGCCTAGAAACCCTAATAGCTAAGAGATAACAAGATTTATGCTATAGAGGCACAACTGAAAATCCTAAAAACCTAACTGAAATCAAATTTAATAAATACACGCAAGCAAAAATTGAGAAACTAAAATTTTATTGGTAATAGTGAATCGTCTTAGACATTCTTGTATGCAACGACGAAAAGCCATTTATTAAAACATAAATCATGACAAATAACTTTAAATTGTCAAGACCTCACATAGTTGCTAAACAAAAACTCTTAAACAGAAATACCGAAAGGTAAATATAACACATTAGATTTGCAAAGACCAAAACTCTTGCAAAGCCTAAAGAATACAAAGAAATGATAAAAAACTCTTCAACGAGCAATACATTTCAATAAAAGCTCTCTTCAAAACTATAATTTGTCTTAATGATTTAATGTGTGCATGGTCAATATTCAGGTGTTATGTGTTATTTTTAGTCCAAGAATTATGTGCAATGTATTAAAGTTTTTTTTTTTTTTAATTTTAAAAAAAGTCAAATCCAAGTACAAATAATTACTTGAATCAAACTTTGTAATCAATAAGAAAATAGTTTAATGATAATGCATTTCAATTTTTTTTTGTAAGTTTGGGTGGGACTACATTATCATCATGTCTAATATATCACCTTTATCTAAACAAGGGATTGAACTCATGGCTTCATTTCAAAAAGTACCTTAACAAAACACCCAATCACCATTTATCCTCATAATAAACCGCTCTGGTTAGTTCAAAACTTTCTTTATGTGATTTTTACCTAAAATCTTTGCTTAATTTTTTTAATAAAAATCAAAATAGTTTGAAAAAACCTATTTCTATATTTTTTCTTATTGCAAAGATTAATAATAAAGCTTTTAATTATCATAACCACGGTAAGATAAGGCGAATCAAGAAGACATTGGAATTAAATTCTATAATATAAATTTCAAATGAAAAGATGCTATGCCATTGGCTCGAGGATTTGTACCAGAAATTAACTCTACACTTGCAAAACTAACGCATCTACACTTGCAAAACCGGTCTCGTGAAAAAGGTCAAACCCTAAAACTGAACTGTGCAAGGTGAAAGAAAACCCTAACCTAACCACGTTAAAACCCTAACCCTAATCCCTAACCCGAAACACAAACAAAAACCCTCCTTTACTTCTCTTGGCGAACTTGTGCAGGTTGCCATCGTATTTGTCTGGTTCTTCTGGTGGGTGTGTGAGTGTGAAGCAAATTAGGTGGGAAAATGAAGACCATCTTAGCGTCACAGACGATGGATATACCAGAGGGGGTGAAAGTAGAAGTGAGGGCCAAACAGATAAAAGTTACAGGCTCTCGTGGCACTCTCACCAGGAATTTCAAGCACCTGAATCTCGATTTTCAGCTCATGGAGGGCGGCAGAAAGCTAAAAGTGGACGCTTGGTTTGGATCCAGGAAAACCATGGCTGCCATCCGCACTGCCATCAGCCATGTCACAAATCTGATCACCGGGGTCACCAAGGGGTATAAATACAAGATGAGGTTTGTTTATGCCCATTTCCCCATCAACGCTAGTATTGGAGCTGAGAAGACCAACATCGAGATCCGCAACTTTTTGGGCGAAAAGAAGGTATTTTACTTTTTCTCATCGTTGGTTCTTTAAATCTGTACTCGGTTTGCTGCGGAATATGATTGTCCGATTGTAATCTGTAGCTTTGAAGAAATGTGCTTGAAACATAAATGTTGTGGGAGATTTTTGCAACTTTCTGATGATGTTCAAGTACCTCTAATCGAGGGTCCAGGGGATTGGAGTCGGGCTTAGGGTTAGTGTCTGGATCATAGTCGAACTAAGGTTAGTGGTGCTCATGATGTTGCAACCTCGAGTTTAAGTAAGTGGCTGAACCGAAGTGAAATCACGGACATAAGTAGGCTTTATGTTTTTGCATTCAAGCGTTCAGGTTTCTTGGAGCAGAATAAACCGATGATTAGTACTATTGTTTATTGGTGTTTATGGTTAATAGAGTGATTCTGGAGGCTGACATGGATTCGTATAGACAATGTAGTGAATTATATAGTAAAAGTAATTCGTAACAGAAACTATATGAATTACAGTGCAAAATTGCCTCAGATTTCTGCCTTAATCATATTGTTGAGTCTTATAAGTTTGCGAAATACTCAAAGTGCCTCTAATCTTGAGAAAAGAGTTGCCACTGGCCCAAGGTCTGGGTACCTGAATTCAATCTGTTTGTACGGATGAAATAGAGGGAGTGTTAAAGATTGCACCTAGTGACTGATTCCCCTTGCTAGAAATCTCTTATGAATAAAATACATATAAAAATAATATGAATAACTATTAATAATAACAATCATAAATAATGAATCATTAGTTAATAATTAATGTTCAAGAAAATAACCATTTGTGAATGGGTCTCTACCTAGTTATATAATTGGGACCCTCATTTGTAATCAAATCATCTCATATCTGCTTGTACGTATTGTTGCAAGCATAAAACTCACCATAAAATCTAACAATCAGTGATTTCATCCGTACAAACAAATAAGCTGCTCTTTGCTACCTTTGCGCAGTCCTTGCGTCAACCTACGTAGTGTTGTGTTACACAACTCGGACTAGTGTCTCTCTTGCTAACTGATCAATTGTTGTCTGGAAGATTGATTCTCTTGGCCTTCGAGCTCCCACTCTGGGTTTTGGCATTGAATCAATCCTTCTCCCCAGCCAAATATGAAATCCCCTCTAAAGCACTGCGCTGCCTCTTTGTGGCACTCACAACCTCTTTGCTATGCACTCACTAGAATGGAAAATCTTCCTCTGACCTTATTATCCATGCCCCTCTCTTGCTGCTTTTATCTCACTGAATCATCTCCGACGATTGAATGTTGTTACTCTGGTGATCGATTTCCCAACAAAATTGAATTCTTGGTGTCTCAATCTCAAGTGTGTTCTCCAATCCCCATCGAGTTTCTTCTTATAATCTCTCATTGAGACATCAACGACTAAGATCAAAACATAATCGATGGCTAAGATTAACTAGAATAAGATCCATGTCTTCTTCTAGAAGATTCTCACCGTGACTTAATTAATACCCTTTAATTAATAAGCTAAGTTACCAGGAGACGGATCCGGATCCGGATACGGATACGTTGGATTTTTGAAAAGCCAGGATCCGGATACGGCGAGGATACGACAAGTACAAAAATATATAATAATATTTTTTGAAATTTAAAAAAATACATTTGATGTTTAAAATCAAAACCATTCATGAATCACAACATTAGAACTAAAATTTTTATTTTCTAACTTACAAATTAAGGCTTTTAATAAAAAATTAAAATTTATAAGTTACAAGTTATATTAATATAACCCATGGCCCACG
>APFE031527523.1:0-13380 GCA_000404065.3 Pinus taeda
GATCACTACATATCGTGACCGTCGGATTGTAGGTTACAAAATGTACAACGGTAAAGAAACACACTTTACCTAACTCTATACCTAACTCTATACTAGACCAAGTTGAACTTAACTATTCCTATGTGTCGGAATATCCTAACATGGAGGGACTCATTACGTTAAAAATTGTCCCCATAAAAAGGGTATTAAATAGGTTTCGCAGATCCATGAAGCATCTACAGTTGGCGACATGGGTCGTAGTTCACCGAGAATTAATGCCCCTCTAGAAGATCGTCAGGCAGAATACCAGCTAACTATGGTGGAGTTTGAAGGTAGGATCTTTGATTATACTATAACTATTTTAATTGATCCTGGAGATACATTATGCTATGTTATTCCTAAGGTTGTGGAACAATTTAAGTTATAAACTGTTAAGTTTAAAGACCCTTGGCTAGTACAGCTCACAATAGGGGCAAAGAGACGTGTGATAGCTAAGGTCAATAACGGCCACTTGAAGATAGCAGGTCAGTCAGTGATGGCAGATCTAAACGTACTTCCCCTTGGATCATATGATGTGTTGATAGGCATGGACTGGTTGGAAAGATGCTGGTCCATTATAAACTGTAAAATAAAAACTATCTCCTATAGGGATGAGCTTGGAGAAAAGCAAGGGATGCAAGGTATTATGAGGCCAGTGCAGATTCGGCCAATAACCGCCTCTCAGTTGGAAAAATGTATTAGGAAAGGATGTCAGATTTATGCCATCCAAGAGGGTTATTCCAACTCAAAAGACAAGACTGCCACATTGGAAAGTATCCCAGTGATACAAGAATTTATAGATGTGTTCCCGGAAGATATACCAAGACTGCGACCCAAGAGAGACATAGACTTCACTATCGAATTGGTGCTGGGGGTAGCCCTCGTATCCCGAGCTCCTTATCGAATGAGCACACCAGAATTAACAGAATTGAAAATGCAGTTGCAGGAGCTGTTGGACAAAAATTACATCCGCCCTAGTGTGTCACCCTGGGGAGCTCCTGTGTTGTTTGCTAAAAAGAAGGATGGGACCCTTTGTATGTGTATGAACTATCTTCAGTTGAATAAATTGAAAATTAAGAATAAATACCCTTTACCCGGTATTGATGAACTTTTTGATCAGGTAAAAGGGGCAATGATATTCTCAAAAATTGACTTACGATCAGGATACCACCAAATCAGAATTAAAGAGGAAGATATAGCCAAAATTGCTTTTAGAACTCGATATGAACACTACGAGTTTGTGGTGTTACCCTTTGGGTTAACCAACGCCTCTGCAACCTTTATGTGCTTAATGAACAACATATTTCATTAGTACTTAGACAAGTTTGTGTTAATTTTTATTGACAATATACTGATATATTCCGGAATGTGGAGGAACACAAGGAGCACCTCAGATTGGTCTTGCAAACTCTCCGAGAACACCAATTATATGCCAAATACAACAAGTGCAACTTCTTTAAGGAACAAATTCAGTACTTGGGACATATAATCACTAAAGATGGGATCGATGTGGATCCCGAATAGATAAGGACCATAATGGAATGGCCAGTGTCAAAGGACGTAACAGACATAAGATCCTTCAAGGGATTAGCTAGTTAATACAGGCGGTTTGTGGAAGGATTTTCGAGAGTGGCTTACCTTATCACTTCTTTGTAGAAAAAAAGGAAAAATTCTAAATGGACCACTAAATGCCGAAAGAGTTTTGAACAACTCAAGCATCTGCTCACCACCGCACCTATACTAAGCATAGCTGATCCAGGTAAGGACTATGTGGTGTGCACAGATGTGAGTAAGGAAGGGGTAGGAGGAGTACTAATGTAAGAATAAAAGGTAATTGCCTATGAGTCTAGAAAATTAAAAGAACATGAGCAGAAATATTTCACTTACGATCTGGAGTTGGCAGTTGTTATTCGTGCCTTAAATATGTGGTGCCATTACCTGATGGGTAAAAAGTTTCATTATTGATGGACCATCATAGCTTGACTAATTATTTTAGTCAACCTACCATAAATTTTAGGCAGGCACGGTGGGTAGATTTCCTAGGTGGTTTTGACTTCAATATTAATCATTTGAAAGGGAAAGAGAAATGGGTGGTGGACGCTTTAAGTCAAAAAGTACAATGTCTCCACGAGATTTCTTGCAGCGAGGGGAGAAGTACCTTCGATGAAATGATTAAAAAAGTAGCAAAACAAGATTCAAGATATCAGAAAATAGGACAACAAGTTCAAAACCGAACCAGTAAAGAAAATCAACAAGGATATGCTATGGAGGCTACTAGCATGATGAATTATAAAAAAGGGTTGTATGTGCCCAACCAAAATAGCATTAAAAGCTTGATTTTAGATTAATTTCATAAGATTCATTATGTTGGGCACCCCGGGTATCAAAAGATGATTATTGCACTCCAGAAGGAATATTATTGGCTTGGGATGAAAAAATATGTAGTAGAATATTTGACACGTTGCCTAGAATGCCAACAAGTTATGGTGGAACACGAGCACCCTGTTGGGTTATTACATCCACTACCAATTCCGGAGTGGAAATGGGAAACCATCTATATGGACTTCATAACAGGATTACCCAAGTCAAAAAGAGACAACAATTCCATCATGGTGGTGGCGGACAAGTTAAGAAAATCAACTCATTTTATACCAGTACAATCTACTTACAGAGTAGTGCATATTGCCCATATCTTTATGCAAAATATTTTTAGGCTGCACAAGTTACCAAAAACTATAATATCTAACCGTGATGTAAAATTTACATTGGTCTTTTGGATAACTCTATTTGGGGAATTGGGAACTCAACTAAATTTCAGTACCGCTTATCATCCTCAGACTGACGGATAAATATAACAGGTGAATCAGGTTGTAGAAGATATGCTAAGATCATATGTAATGCAACAACCATCCAAGTGGGAATATTACCTGCACTTGGTCGAGTTCACATACAACAATGGCTATCATAGGTCCCTGCAGATGAGCCCGTTTGAAGTGTTGTATAGACATAAATTCCGCACACCCTCAAGCTAGGGGGGACTAGAGGATAGGTTGATGCCCTACCCCGAAATGCTTAAAGAAATGGAGGAAATGGTCAAGAAGGTAGGATCCAATTTAAAGGTAGCCCACGATAGGCAAAAGAATTTCGCCGACCGAAAGAGAAATTTTAAGGAGTACCAAGTAGGAGATCATGTGTATGTGAGTATTCGAGCTAAAAAGAGCACACTACAATGGAGTGGGAGTGCCAAGCTAGGACCCCAATTTTGCAGACCTTTTCAGATCTTAGCGGGAGTTGGTCCGGTGGCATACCAGCTCACTCTGCCAAGTCATATTCCGGTCCACAACATCTTCCATGTGTCTTTATTAAACAAATACATTTATGATCCTAAGCACGTAATCGGTTGGTAGGACATACAGGTAGGAAAGTATCCTAGATATACTAATCAATTTTGTTGACTAAGGAAAAACTGACTTAAATTATTGTGTGTTACAGGTCGAGCTAGAAGGAGAAATCTTGGTTGAGCTGCTGAATATACTAGATCAGAGAGAAGTAACATTGTGGAAACGAGCCATCACCCAGGTTAAAGTGCAATGGCAACACTTTGGGCCAGATGAGGCCACCTAGGAGGATGAACAACTCATTAGAGAAGCTTATCCAGGACTATTTGTAGCCAAGAAACATCGGGACAATGTTTGATTTCAAGAGGGGGAGATGTAATGTCCTCAAAAAACTATAAATATTTTATTTAACGCAATAAGAACAAACTGAATAATTGGTGTTATTATCTGTTTGAATTGAATAATATTTTTATTTTGAAATAAGAAATGATTTAAGTATCAGCAGATCTTGTAACTTTTGAGGGAAGGAAGTTGACAAAAAATAGTTGCTGGAAAAACCCTAACTACCACCTCTAACTGTGCAAAGCTTCCAAAGAAAAGAAAGTAGGGGAGAGGAAAAATTGCACTGTAATGATAGGCGGTAAAGGGAAAACTTGCTACATCTGGTGATGACCAGATAGCATGAGCACTGAGCGCGAGCAACTTGCAGAAGACAGAAGGTTCTCTGAGCAAGCTAGGGGGGATATTTGGTCTCAAAAGACAATCTCACAAATGGAGGATTGACTAGCGATGGAACCCAGAGGTGACCTCTACCTTTGGATTTCCTTACATAAATGCAACTCAGATATGAGGTACCTTCTGAAAATTATACTGTTGCACCAAACTGAATTAGGTGTCTTCTACTGTGAATAAAAATGGGTAGAGGCCTAATGCTAAGGTGATAGTTGAAAAAGTTAATAGTAGGTCGGTTGCATTTTATTTACTGATAAAAGGAAAACTTAAATATAGTGATATTTACAAATAACTAGTAAAGTATAACTGTGAGAAACAATGCATTCTCCTGAAAAACTGGAATATACTATTTGCATAAATATAATCTTTACATTTCTATTAACACAGGAAGAATGACTATCGTGGAAATGCAATAAGCAGAATCTGGAGATGTATTTTTAAATGCAAAGAAAAATTGAGTGATGTAGGATTATTGTAGAGTTTCAACTCTGTACCAGTCTTAAATACAAGAAGAAAAAGAAAGAATTTATTGTAGAATACTGCAGAAAGAAATAGGAGTTAATCTTCTCTAACTGTTTGAAAGTTTAAATAATTTAGGAAAAGAATAAGACCTCGAGACGCCATTATTTCAAAGAGAACAAGCATAGAAGAGGTTTTTAAAGCAAGGGTTTAGGGATAGAAACCCTAAGGCGGACCTGGCTAGATTTCTTAGAATGGACTATCAATTAACAATTCCAAATCCCACCTAGTCTTCCTAAACCCTACAAGGTATTGAAACCCGTTGCCATTAATTTTGATTAAACCAATGAATGAGTTAACTAAAGCTCTATATTAATCAAAACAGGGAAACAATTACATCGTAACCATGCAAGACATAGTACCAAGCAACTTCAACACAAAAATGAATAAATAGTATGAATTTTAAAAGAAAACTCTAAATCAAGTTTCCCACAGCGAATCGTGCTTGGACAAATGGAATTGGAAACTTAAGAACAAATCATCTTGTGTGAATTCGAGAGCCACGTCACAAATGATTAAAACATAGACTGAAATGAAAATTGCTTCCATATAATTCATAAGTTTTTACACATTAAACCATACATTGATATCATTAAACCAGACATTGATATATAACCTAAGAAAAGTGGAATCCATTACAAAGAGGAAAATTTCGACTACAAGCCCAAGAAACCAAAGTAAAACTTGGGCAACATATCTTAGTTCCAAGAAATGTAAACCCCCATGATAAACACAGAAATTAACATATAACAGTATCGGTGCTGTCGTAAACTCACGACCTATAGCCAATAGAAAAACCCTCATTTCATATGGAGGAAATGTACAAGTAAACCCCTCAGAATAGCAATGGGTATTTCGCCTACCACACATAAAACCATAAACCCTTAACCATGCAGTGACTGCAATAATTTTCAACAGGTAAGAAAAGCTTAATTCTTAGAGAGAAGAGGCTCTAACCACAAGCATTCTAGGGGTGTTTCCCCTCAGGCAAACAAGCACCAGACTGGAGTGGAATCTTACCCAGAAGCTCTCGGTGACACAAAATTGAGAAGAATCTCGCTGTCGGGCAAAGTAGAGAACCCTGAAGTAGGAGTCGAGCTTCCTACAAGTCAAATCAAACCACAAATGCGGATTAGAACAAGGCAATATAATTTAAGCACATACATAAACTGCAAAGGAATTATAACAGAGATTGCTTTGGGAATTTATCTCACTCGATGAATACCTGCCTGAAAGCAAACCATGACCCTACGAATTCTTCCCACATCGTAGCTTTGGTTTGACAAGCCGAACAGGTCTATAAGAGGAGATGCAGAACCAGAGCAGGCTCAAAGGAAGGATGCAGAGAAATGAAACATCGTCTTCGCAAACTGGAGAAGTGAAAAACCCCATAGGCAGTCCAACCGTTGTGAACCATGCTCTACACCGTCGATGAGATGGGAGTCCCGAGTTGTGCAGTCATGGCAGGGAAATTAATGACAGGATAAACATCAAAACCATAGCAATAAGATGTAGTTTAGTAAGCCATGTGACTAAGGTAGTATGAAAATGAAATAGTAGGAGAATGGTTGGAAGCCGCGTGGTGCAAAAAACATTTAATATAGTCCACCTGAACATGAACACTTAAACCAAAATTAAGGATGTCAGCCAGACCTTTAATCAGAGATCTGATATCATGGATACAATGGTATGTAACTCATTAATAGAAAAGTACAGAGCTATTTCAAATTGAAATTAGGAGCGTAATGATGCAAACCTTGTAATCTAAAAAAAATTATTATTTGTATATGTAATGTGGAGGAGTCGTTACAACCACAGCTATCAAGCAGAGTGTGAGATTTTGCAGAGGTGCAAGCACCCAGAGTCTGCCAAGAATTATGTTCTGGATCAGAGATGTGATGGTTACCATAAGAAGAAATGTCGCTTACCTAAATCCTTTGCGGCTATTTAAAAGTTGTGTACAAATATAAGTAGGAGGGTAAGTAGGCGTTGGTTACAGTTAGAGAATAACAAAACTAGGGCATGTCTGTTAGGTATGTACTAGGGATTCTGCATAGGGAAAGGAAGCGAGGGTTTTTGCCATTTTGACAATTTAGAGTTCCCCCACTTCTTAGTAACTGGTTATGAGGCAATCATTTTTGAGTAGATGTGGTCTCTAACCAAACTAAATCATAAATTATTAAAATCGATGAGATGAATCATTGTTTTGTATATTTTGTTTATACTCTAAATTGTTGACATAAATGAGGCTTTTTCTTTTCTCCAATCTTGCCACTAAAAATTTATGAAGGTTGTAATGGGATCAGAATATGGATGGAATGAATATATTCCCTCTATCTTTCCGAAACCTAGATTCGATGCGGCTCGTATATTCTTGTTTTCTACATTCTTACAAAGAATTTCTGTGTATTTTACATTGTTACAGAGAATCTGCCAATTTGGAAATACATTTTGAAGCACTAATGCATGTTTTATCATAGAATTTTGGATAGCTACCCAAGAGATTCCCCTAACATTTTTCAAATGAAATGTCCTCTTTTCTAATATTTTCAACTTTTGTTATTTTGTTTCATAACTTGTTTTGACAACTAACTTTTCCAAACAGAGATTTTGTCAGCCCTTGTGATAAGTGTGTTAATTTCATTTAAAATTTGACATATTTTTCTATTCATTATAATATCTTATTATGATCGGGCAAGAGCTTAAAGGCACATTTCCAAATCTTAACCACTATTGGTTGGTTGATGATTGTTTTGGTACATACATAATGTTACACTATCTTTATACCCTCATAACTATTACATTCTCTTTGTTATTATGAGCAATTTCAAGATGTTATAGAATATGTTGAATCAACTCTACATGTGAAATTGGTGTATTAATATTGTTATTATACTCTTTCTTACTTTGTTTATGGATTGAAGTTATGTTTATGACACAGTATTTTGTATAATATATAGTTCTGGATAGTTCTAGATTATGAATTAGTTGGTTATTTCAAGACCTTGTTATAATTTGTAACATGTGTCTCCATTTTATATTGGTTCATATTCCATGATTTATTAAACGTTTCAACCATTCAAACTATATGACACCACCTAGTCTTAGAGGAACATTTCCAAATCTTAACCACAATTGGTTGGTTGATGATTGTTTTGCCACATACATAATGTTACACTATCTCTAGACCCTCATAGCTATCACATTCTATTTCTTAATATGAGTAATTTCAATATGTTATAGAATATGTTGAATCAACTCTACATGTGAACTTGGTGCATTTATTTTGTTATTATGTTCTCTCTTACTTTGTTTATGGATTGAAGTTATGTTTATGACATGGTATTTTGTATACAATATGGTTATGGATAGTTCTAGATTATGAATTAGTTGGTTATTTTAAGACCTTGTTATAATTTGTAACATGTGTCTCCATTTTATATTTGTTCATATTCCATGATTTATTAAGAGTTTCAACCTTTCAAATTATATATATGACACCACCTAGTATTTTTAAACCTTGGGATTTATATTCTAGATGGTTAATCGTTATGGTTTGAAGTGATTTAATTTAACACCACACATTGTTTCTTTTCATAATTAATGAGAAATACCTATGCATTTGTGCAAGTGATAAGTCATAATTTCTAGAGTTGACACTTAGCAACCACTAGTTATGTGTGTACATGCAATAGTTTTAGCTATGGGAAAATGGGGAAAATCTCGTGGATACATAATGACATGGCTTTGTTTATGTGAGTTGGGAAGCATTGGTTTTGACAATTGAATACTCATCACATGGTTAGAATATCTCACACTTCCTAGTTTTGTTTCTACTTTGAACTCCTATCATGATCACTTTGTACAATTGGTATTTCATGCTAGTTAGTCATTTCATGCCCTAAGGTTCTATACCACGTTATTTCCGCTGAAGTTTCAAGTTTCAAATTACATGTCACTCTATAAGGGTAGGGTTTGTTATGTGAAATCTTTTTTGCCTTATATGAACGAATCCTCTCATGGAACCTATAGTTTGAACCAAGATTATTGGTGGTGAGATTATAGAGTCTTATGAGGAATACCTAGCTCATTTCCAATAGGGTGGGTGGTGATATTGTATTCAAAGTTTTAAGGGTTACAATGATGATGTGTTCAAAGTTTTTCTTCTACCTACAATCATTGAAAGGCTAAGGTTGATGATATTGAAATGCAGATAAATGTAAGCTTTAGTTTTGAAGCAGCCCATCTTCCTATTGATGGTGAGAACTTTTCCAAAAATCATCTTGTGCATGAAATCCCTTGGTAGAGTTTTTGGTTTCAAACAATTACACTTATGAGGTGAAAGTTATGTATGTTTAGTCCCTTAAGACCAAATGGTAGGATTTTCTTTATTTTATTTGGCTCTTTATCACCTATGAATGTAGATACACTCTTTTTTTGTATCATTTCTCCTTGTTAATTGTGTTTTTGAGCATTAAGCTTAATCTGTCATTTTATTTACATAAGTTCATATAAAATGGCTAATCTATCTTTACTTTATCACGGGTTAATTTGTATGTTGGCTAAAATTTATTTGGCTAAGTCTAGGGACTATCATAAATCTTTCTTGTATCTAAATGATTTTTAAAAACCTCGGGTTAATGATAGATAGGAAAACCATCCTAGGGTTTCAACTAGTGGCCTTGGACTTGCTAAGTCTCATGGTGTTGATGGTTTTTGCCTTGATAATTTGTCAAATTCAGATGTCAAATTTATATGAGGAAAATATGCTCAAAACCTGGGTTTTGACACTCCTCATGTAATCCGAAACATGGCTAAGAAAACATAATTTTAGCACATTGAAGTGGGACAGAATTCAAAGATGATATTGATCTAACCCTCTAAGATCATTATCTCCATTTTAAACCTACACACAATGAAGAAAATGGTTAGCCAGGTCCCAACCCTCAATCTAGAATTAAGAGAAAATAGATAGCTCTAAAAATATCTAGGGATAAGCGAAACAAAGAAAATAAAGTCCCAGCTAAAGAATTCCATGTTGATGTCTAGTATTTCTATGAGCATGTTTTAAAGAAAAATAAGTCTCAACCACATCATACTTATGAATCTGTTAATGGTAATACTCCAACTTAGAATAATGATAATAATTGTGATAGTCATTTTCAATATAAATATTATAACAATGTATGTACCCAAGGTATGCATTGGTAGCAACATTATAGTATTATTGTTCCGTATTGGGAGCATAAAATTCTGCAACTTCAATAAGAAAACGACTAATTAAGATTGATGAATAAGCTTAGGGGAAATCAACTATACAAAAAGACTTCTCAGTTGGAACAAAAGTGGTAGTCATCATATACTTACATTTCAATCCCACAAATTTCACTACAAAAATCTCCAAACTATTATAAATACTTACATTATAATCAAATTGCTAATGTCAAAATAGTTATAACTTCAGATCCTCATACTCAAATTTCTGCCAAACAATATGATGTCATTTGTTTATTTACAAGTTGTAAATTTGGCAAGGCATGCTTATTTGTTTTATTTAGTTTGATAGTTTTGAGACTAGCTACAAAATTTGAGATTCTATAGCTGATATATATTAATATGATTATCAATTATGAATTTCTAATATGATTAGCAATTATTAATTTCATGTTTCAAGTTTGTAACCAATACTCCTTATATTCTAGGTGCTGGTATTGGTTTTCAGTAGGACAATTACTCTGGATATGGCTCAATGTTTTCAAATCACTATGGACACCTTATTATTTGATTATGTTATTTTTTTTTAAGACAATTATAATTAAGCCCAAGAAGTCATATTACTTAGATTGTGAAAATTATTTTGGAAACATTGTTTTTATTTTCTAGGATTCACCTTTAGAGTGTCCACTGCTCATATAAACCCTCAAATTTTTGAAAGAATGGGAGGAAGGATATTAATTATGCGGGAGTGATTGTGGAACCTGTGATAACTTACAGTAAGTTGTTTCACTATTTGAACAAATTCAACAATCCAATGCTTAATTGTATATATCATGCTTGAGATCCAAGGTTACTTATCTAGTTTATTATAACCGTGTGTTTTGGGAAATTGTGAAGAAATAATGTTGTTATTTGCATGACTGCAAGTTTTAAATCAACATTGAATGATTGCATCTTTTTTTATTGTGTTAGTCATGTTTATATCTTTATTCCATGTTACTATTTTATGTCAAAAGTTTGAAAGGATAATGTTGATCTGTCCATTACTTGCGTCTGAATTTTCAGAAAGAATTTTTAGAATTTAGGTCTTTGTAGTAAGCGTTTTGTTTGTCAACTGGGACTAATACTTCCACTATAATAAATTATGTGTTTACATAGTCTCTTATTGCTTGTTTCCTAAATTGTTTCATATAAGTGCTATGAGATTTACTATTTCATAGAAATTGTTAAGGTTATCTAAATTTTTTCTTGGCCAAGTGAGTTTTAGGTGATTACAGATATGTGCATTGAATTTTATTTTTGATGTGAAATTTGAAAGCAAGTTTAGATGATTTGGAGTTTGTTTAGTTTTCTGTAGTTTACAAAGATTCATATTAAGAGTTAACAATATTTAAATTATAATTTTATATATAATTTAAATAGTTATTTAGGTAGTATTTTGAATATTCAGTATTATACAAATAAAATATTATTCTTTATTATTATCACGGGCTATAGCACTTCCTAGTTTCATTCCTTTTGTATCATATTTCGTGTACAAGTTCTATATTATTTATTGTAATTTAGTGTTTTACATTAATTACTAAGTCTATTATTGTATTAAGTCTTATTAATTATTTAACTTGTAGATTAGGTATAGTAACATAGTACATTAGCTTTAGGTGTACATACATATATAACTTTAGGATAACTATAGCATATTCCCCATTCTCTTTCCTTCATAATTGGAGGAGAATCCAAGGCTAACCAATCCTTTAAACTCATCATGAGTGATTATTCAAACTACTTAGGCTATGTGAAGAACTTCAGTCCAAGCCATGTCCCCTTATTGAAATATGGTATAAGAGGCTTGTCAAAAAATGACGCTAGGAGGGAAATCCAACTTTAAGTGGCTAAGGGTAATCATAAAACGAAAATTGTTCACTCCCCTATTGTCACCAGAAGTCACTCAAACCCTATCATTGTTCAAACTCCCTCTAGTTCTCAACCCAAGAATATTCCTAAACACTCTACCAACTAACCCATATTGGTGGCCACCCGCCAATTCCACTTGGATCGCCATTGTTTCTTTCATTTTTTTAGTTTCCTTAATTGTAGTGTAGTTTACTATATTTAGTAGTTTTTCAGGTCCTAAACTTCCAGAGCCATTTTGAGGCCCTAAACAACGTTTTTTTGGAAATCTACCGCAAGTGATTTTTTGTTGAATTATTCTATTTTTCATATTCCTTGGAGAGATCTTTCCAATGGGTTATCATGCACGTCAAATGGAGATAATATGACCAAGTCGCGACCCCAGGAAGTTGGTTGTCCAACTCACCCCAACGAGGCCCATAAACTCTTGGTGTTACATCTCCTTGAGTTAGGGTTTTGGTTGTTTAGGGTTTTCTCTTATTTTTCAAAAATAAAAAGGCCCTTGAGCCTCATTCTAATGCAGTTCATGGGCGTGTAGCCCCCACAACTCTTCTCAAAGATAAGCTACCATCACCCGAGCTAGTCTTATTTCCATTCTATTTGTAAGCATATTCCAATATTTGATATTAATGAAATGAAGTGTTATTTCTACTGCATCCTTGCATTTATGGTTATATATGTAATTTGTTGCATTCTTGTTTAAACCCATATCACTAGCCCCAAGAAGTAGTGCATCAAAACAAGGTCTTTCATCTCTAACTTAGAGGCCAGCGCTCTCTTACACTAGAGAATAAGAGTCTCTCCATCTTTCAAGAATAAATCATCAACATGTAATACCAAAATCACAGGCATACCTTGGATGACTTTGAAGTATAGAGTTGAATCAACATTGCTTCTAGTCAATCCAAGATTCATTACATAGCTATCAACGTAGGCATACCAAGCCCTTGGGGCTTTCTTCAATCCATAAAGGGATTTCTTCAACCTGCATACATGAGTCTTCCTGTCATGCTCCTCAAAGCCATGTCGTTACTCCAAGTACATCTCTTCCTTCAGAATGCCATGTAGAAATGTAGTCTTTACATCCATCTGGTGAAGTTTCCATCCTTGAGTAACAAAAAATCATATGGTATTATATCGGGCAACAAGTGAAAAAATCTCATCATAGTCCTCTCCCTCTTTCTAAGAGAAGCCTATAGCCACAAATCTCACATTGTCCTTCTTGATACTTCCATCCGCACCATGCTTGATTTTGTATATCTATTTAGAATTTACAACGAACTTTCTTTCGGATCTTGGAACCACTTCCCACACATCGTTCTTCATAATGGATCATACTCTTCAGCCATAGAATCCTTCCACACTTTCTCTTTCAATGCTTCTTCAAAAGTGCATGGTTCAACTTGTATAATGTTATTCATAGCTACAACATATCTTTGATATTGGCATGGATTCTTACTTTCCCTAAAGATTCCTCTTCCAACAATATGTCTCTTAACATCATGTAAGGTTTCATGAAACCATAATGGTGGAGGATCACATGGATGGGGATAGAAGGGGTCCATGGGTTCCAAGGGATCATTAGCAAGATCAAGCTCAAGCTCAAGCATAAGGGATCTTCTTGTACATCCATGGCATCATTCTT
>APFE031527536.1:0-31496 GCA_000404065.3 Pinus taeda
AAGTTGGTACATCAACTTCCCGGGGTTGTAACTTTAGCATATGATCTCCGTTTGACGCGTACAATAGCTCATTAGAAAGATATATTCGAGCACTATCATTGTTGGAATGGGCAACATTGGTTACACCCATGTTGCCCCCGGATTCCCCAAAAAATGTCTTTTAGGGCCTCAAACCGGCTCCGGAAGTTCAGGACCCGAAAAACTGCTAAAAATAGTAAACTGTGCTACAATTTAGGAAAGTAAAAAAACTGAAAGGGACAATTGTGGGGGTCCAATTGGGATAGGTGGGTGGCCACCAACATCCACCTAGATCAGTTGAACCATGAAGAAGAAGAATTGATCGAGAATGTGTCATACCATTCTCTGCTAACCCAAAGTCAGTCTCAGAGTGTGTACCACTAGTCCCAGACCAGTCCTCAATTGGCTCGAAGTCAGTGTCATAATAGGTACAAGTCTTACCACTGGTCCCAGGCCATTACTCTACTGACTCGAAGTCAGTCTCAGAGTATGTACCATTGGTCCCAAACTAGTCCTCAATTGACCTGAAGTCAGTGTCTTAGTGGGTAAAACTCCTACCACTGGTCCAAGACTAGTTTCATTGATCCCAGATCAATGAAGGTCATCCTAGCATAGGGAGTATGGTAGATACAACAATGTATCCATCGATACTACTATGGTCCCTATCCTCATTTCCCTGCTCATTGATTAGAAGAGAGGTACTTCCCATGAGTCCCAAACTGCATGGGTAGGATGCCTCGATAGGAGAACTTAATCAATCATGTCCTCACAGGAGAACTTAATCAATCCTGTCCTCACAAGAGAACTAATCATCCTGCTTCACAATCGCCATCGAGAACACATTATCTAGGCCTCACAGGAGAACTAATCATCCTACTACACAATTGTCATGGAGAACATATCATCCAGACCTCACAGGAGCAATAATCATCCTGCTACACAATCGTCATGGAGAACACATCATCCAAACCTCATAGGAGAATTAATCATCCTGCTACACAATCATCATGGAGAGCACATCATCCAGGCCTCACAGGAGAATTAATCATCTTGCTACACAATCATCATGGAGAACACATCATCCAAACCTCACAGGAGAATTAATCATCCTGCTACACAATCATCATGGAGAACACATCATCCAAACCTTACAAGAGAATTAATCATCCTACTACACAAGAGAGCGAATCATCTTGTCCCACAAGAGAGCAAATCATCTTGTCCCACAAGAGAGCGAATCATCTTGTTCACAGGGAAGCGAATCATGTTGACCATAGGAGAGCGAATCATCCTGTCCCACAAGAGAGCGAACCATCTTGTCCCACAAGAGAGTGAATCATCTTGTCCACAGGAGAGAAAATCATCCTGTCCAGAGGAGAGCGAATCATGCTGTCCCAGTGTGCACCACTAGGGGAGGGTGAGTCACCTTGTGTTCGTTGTTGCTCTCGTAAGAATCATAAGCCCCCAGAGCTCCCAGAGCTCAATGTATACAACATGCAATACCCTTGGGAAAATCACAGATTTGATCTTTCCCCCAGGGCTTAGACAAAGTGTAGCGAATTGTACATCATCTCATAGCAATGGAGCTTCCTTGCTCATAGACTTACCATATCCTGGATAAGGTAGTATCTGATGTCTATTTGTTGGAGCAAATGTCGAATATGGGATTCCTCAATAATTAAATCCCACCTCTAGTTGTCACAGAGAATCACAGTGGTAGAAAAATCTCACTTGACAAGCTTCCCCAACCAGGGAGCTTCATACGAGATCATACTCGTAGATATGTATCTGGTCTTAGCGGTCCTTATAACAACCGACTTCTACTTCCTACTATAAATGAGGGCTATTTATAGCCAAGGATAAAACTAACCCTTGTGAGTGTTCGACTTCCCTCATGATTGTTTGAATTTCATGACTTTCCAACTTTACATGACTCTTCAGATTACAAGTGGGCCTCTTAGACTTCCACGTTACATTACATTGACTGACACAACATGGCCCACAATAGTGATGTGGCTGACATGACTCATGACATGACTCGACATGATAGTGCTGGCATGTTCATGCTGCTACTTATTTGCATGTTGAGCTTCAGTGTTGCTAAGTGATGGATGTCCTCACGGTGTATCACAACTTCACCTCTCAATGGAAAGGTGTACAAAGTGTTCCTGGAAATTGCATGTTTTTCCATTCATCCACCCACGAACACATCTTTGCATGGTCATTCGTCTGCGAACACATCTTCGCATGGTCATCCATTTGCAAACAAATCTCCTTACATGGACCGTTTGTTTGTTCATTCATGAACAGGTCATTTTGCATCTACTCTCCTTGTTCATCCCATATTTCATCACGTCCTGCATATTCATGTACCTATATATACAATCACTCATGATGAGATGACATCAAATCCATAAATATCCTAGTCTAGCATGATCCATGATCATTTTCGAATGGAGGTGACCGTAAGAGAGGACAAGGTTACGAAACCATGTAAGGCAAGTCTTGAGTTGGGATGTGAGCTTCGGGCATTGCTGATGAAAACTATACCGAAGTTACTGGGGGACAGAGATGGGAATTTTGGATCGATAGTAACTGTCGCGGGATCTGGCTCGGTAGGATGGAAAATCTACGCAATTTTTGGGAGAAGCAATGCGGGATGTAGGAGGACTGGGCAAGCTAGATCTGTGCAATTTCTAGAGTGGGTAGGTAGCAGGAGCTCGACAACAAAAACTACGCAATTCTTGGAGGGAGCTGGCAGTGGGCTATTGGGAGCTGTTGGCGGGAAAATTTGCGTAGTTGTTGGGAGGCTGACCTGTTGACTACCTCTGCACATTTTCTAAGCTAAGCAGCTTGTTAGGCTGTAGAGGGATTGCTCATGAAATCTATATAGTTTTCCAGGTGAGTATCCAGCTAGGTGAGCAGCCGGCCGATTAACTAGTGACTGGTTGGGAAAATTGCACAAATTTGTGGGGGAGATAGAGACAGACACTAATTGTGTCTGTCCAGCCTATCTGCAAAATCTTCTCAGTTAGTAGAGTGGGCTTGTTCTGTAGCCTCTGCGAATTAATTAAGGGAGTTAGTCCCGGGTTGACTGCCCGGTCAAACTTTTCAGTTGACTAGCAGGAGGTTTGCTTGATGAGCTTGCAAGCAACACAACTTGAAATGGATTGATGGATGTTTCTTCACTATTCTGGGTGATAGTCGGTAGAGTCTATGGTGGGGTGAAGGTCCGGTTGTTAGAGGGTGATTTGGTTGTCATAACTTCAACAAAAATGACTAAGAATGTGAGAAAGTGAAGTTGTACATACACAACCTTGCAAACACACACTCACATGACAAGATGCCTCAAACCATCAGCAAAAATGGGTCACTATTTTCCAACTCAGTCAAACACAACAAAATTTCAACTTGGTCATAGTGTCTCGAAATCGGGGAGGGTAGTTTGGCTCGTGATTTGAAAATTTTCAGAGTATAAGTTTTCATCTCTGGCGTTGCTCCGCTATCAACAGTCCTAAACAATACCCTGGTGGAGTCATGCAAGAACACACACATTACTCCACTTCCAGGGAGCCTAGTTACTACCCCAATGGAGTTGCATGCTTCATCTCTCTGTGTAAGAAGCCTTTCTCTTCTTTCACCTTTGTATTTTTTCAAGAGGACTGTGCATTGGGACTTATTTGTTTTTCGGCGGAAGAAGGATCATGAATTATTGAGAGCGGAAGATTTTGTTCCGTTAGAGAAAC
Source organism: Pinus taeda (assembly GCA_000404065.3). Taxonomy (NCBI): domain Eukaryota; kingdom Viridiplantae; phylum Streptophyta; class Pinopsida; order Pinales; family Pinaceae; genus Pinus; species Pinus taeda. The sequence continues at coordinate 3,765 of APFE031527536.1, forward strand.
ATATAAGACATCTGACATAGGTCTGCTCATTTAGATATTTCCCCTTCTCCGTTTCTACTAGTTGGATGAGCTTGAATACACAGAGCAGAAGGATGAGTACAGGCATGGGGTTTCCTAGTGTGGACACAAGTTCATGGTTGGAATGAAGTTCCCCTTGCAGATGACTCATTTTTCCCATAAAGACTTCATTGGTTGAAGGTTACAACCAAGCATAGAGAAGACATATGCAAGACTGGCCAAGTGCTATTGTGTCACAAGTCTCTTAGATTTCAGCCACATACTCATTCAAAAGCCAGAATTCAGTAGATAGTAGAACTTATTTCTAGAAAAAAAAAAATATTAAGGTATTAATAAAAAAAAACAAAACAAAAATAGTAAGAAAAGCCAATTTAACAACAACCAAGAAAAGGAAACAAGAAAACAAACTAAACCAAGTCAGCAAGCAAACAAACATGCATACTACAAAGCAAAGACAAGCGAAAAACAAAAACACTACTTCTACTGCTACGCTAAACGGTTGGGGTTAAGTGAAATGAAATTTCTAGTGAAGTCACCATAGGCGTACCCGACTTGCAGCCACAAAGATATGAGCGATTAAAATAGATAAAAAATAGTGTGGAACATAAAATGCAAAAACTTGACAAACTTGCACACGAGAGAGAAGGTCTTGCCTGTGGGTAGAATAATGTGTAACAACCACACAACACACATTCTTACCTCTTCCGAGAATACCATTTTTCAAGAAACCTTAGAGACCTCTTGCGAGTGTGTTGTTCTGCACTAGGTTTCTTAGCAAGTGCAAGGAGGGACTGAATCTATTACCTAAAACATGACTCACCAAGTAACATTGTTCCAACCATTCAACAATTGGATCATAAAATTCGTGATGGTTGTTTTGAAAGATTCATGATCTTTGAGAAGATGAATTCCTGATTTGGGAGAGTGGATCATGATGGGAATCTGATACAGATAGATAGATCTGGTCATTCTCATTGGTCATGTCAAGATAGTGAGGTCCTTCCATAGCCATCAGTGTAAGCCAAAGTGCTTCACTTTCTTGATAAACGTCTAAGAAGAAAGATCTTACGCGGTGAAGATCATAGTGCACGAAGCGACTGTCATTGGATGTACTATTGGGAAAATGATAAACTACATGGCAACCACCCAAGATAGAAGAAAAATCAAGCCATTCTGTCAAGATTTGGATTCCTAGTTTTACATGAACAAAGAAAATTTTTGAACAATCGTATGAATGCTCTAAATGAGGGAACCAAGTTTGTTGTGCGCTAGACATGATAAAACACCCACCTACAACTAGTGAAAAATTGCACAGGCATTATGGTCATCACTTAAATATAGAAAGGATTCCAGCACTATGAATGTTTGAAACCAGTTAGGGTGTGTTGCAATGAGAGTAACTTGATTTGTGCGATAGATTGTGCACTTGTCACCACATAGGGAGATTGCTGGTGTGATGAGTGGGTAGATTTGACGTGCAAAATTTGCAAAAAGATCAAGGGATTGATTACGAGAGAGAACATCCGATACGTATGATTTTGGATAAATATAGTGTTTGAGATGATTAACTTCGTTGTCCCATGATTCCATGAGGGATGGACACTCCCAACCTGAATTGGATGTAAGGGAGGTGCACGAATACAAACATGCTATAACGAACTCATGGATTTGATCATTATCAAAAATATGAAATTTTAAAATATCACACCCAAATAGTAAATATTCTTTACATAGGGATCCACATCAAGTGAAACCATGTAGATAGAAGGATTGTATGTGAAACTGAGATTTGATTTGGTTTGATGGGCTTACCAGAGTTGCGAGATCCTGACATAACCATCAATGGACGTTGAAGCGCCTCGACTCCTTGGCATGTCCTGGAACTTCCCAGAATTGAAAAATTGCATTTTGAGATGTGAACCAAATCATGCATGACTTGAGGATGGCTATTGTTACTTATTTCAAAATTTCTCTTAGGATGACAACCATCTCTGTCACAGGCTTCATCAAAATTTTCAGCAAGCTAACCTGACGAGTTGTCTTCATGCAACACACAAGATGATAATGAGTGGGAAGAGTCTTGTGTGTTGATACTATTTGCATCATGGACAACCTCATTACCTTGTGTTGATCAAGGAGATAAATCATAAGATTAAGAAGAAAGAGAACATGGAGTATCTATGACACATGTTTATGCGCTATGAATGATAAAACACACAAGCAAGTGAGGTGTAGAGGAAGCTTCCATATGGATGTCTACTTTGACCAGTGCGTATTCCAAATCTGAGTTAGAGTGTACATGAGATGATAGTAGATCATATGATGTGCTTGGGAATTTATCACAACATACAAAAGTGTGGGAGTGATGACAACCCAAGACTGGAGGTTGATCAAAGAATTGATTGTGTATGATGTTTTGCCAAGATTCACAGAGCGAGAATAGATCAAGAATGGAAGCTCAATGCTTTGAGAGGAATTGATTGCCATCCTACTCCTCACCATCCTACTCCTCCTCTTGTATGGTGAGACTGCCTTTTCACATGACTAAGACTTGAGCCAGCAGCTCGAGAATTAAGAGAGTTTGTGTAGCTAGCTTGTGAAGTAGATCACTAAAGCGAGTTGTGGTGCAAGGAGTCATGGCTTCTAGATGATGGAGGATGGAAGAGATGCATATTAGACTAAAGATTTTGGTTATAAATAGTGATATCCTCTTGCAAAATGGAGGGATGAGTTTTCACCATAGGCTTTCTTTACCATTCTAGAATTTCCTCTATTGGGGCACGAGAAAACTAAGCAAATGGGTTGGGAACATGTTTCACATATTTCTCAGCTTTGTAACCACTGCGAGGGGGTGCCCACTGTGGAGATTTATTTGCTTTGTGGTTGCTACGAGGGGGAACCCTCTTTAGGGACATCCAGTGTCTCGTGATCCGCAAGAGTCGAGGAAGAAGGGAAATCAAGAGGTTCACTATTTTGGGAGACATGAACCAAACGGTTTTGTTAGAGCCTAAATCTACCTTAGGCCGAGAAAGGTAGGATCCAGGGCCAACTTCAAACCACGCCTAACCTGGTAGCTAGCCCTGTTGGGTCGAGAGAGGGTTCTCTCCTATCAATATCAGTAAAAATATGATCACTAAAGGCTTGAGATGACTAATATAACTACTGATCTTAGGCAAGGTATGTGTGCAAAGAGTTTGATTGAATAAAATGATGTTTTTGTTGGCTCTAATGGAAAGGCAGATTTTGGGTGCAAGGAATGAGGCTCAGTCTTGTAGAGATATTAATGGGGCAAGGTAGGCAACTGATTTTGGCACCTCAAATCAAATGAGATGGAGGGATTAGACAGGTGAGGAGCTAAAAACAACAAGAAAAGCCATGGATCCTCTTCAAACAATTGAAAACATCAAAAATTAAAGCAAACCCTAGGTAGAGCATTACAATTTCAATGGATTCTACCTTCACTCTTGTTTGATTTAGTTAAGAAGAAATAAGATAGATAATTTCATACATAACACATAAGTAAATTGACAAATACAGAGGAAGGCACTGTACCAAAACAAAATTCCACATGAATCCCAAAGAGTGTTGCAAACCTTGGTCTCTATTCCTTAGCCAAAACTACTGATATGAGTATACAACGAAGATCCTTGTTTTCTCAAAAGTCTAACCATGCTAATGACTGAAAAACCACATAATATAGGAAAACCATAGCTCATCCTAGCCTCTAGGGGTCGAGCTCACAAGTTTAGGAGCTATTCCAACTAATTCTAAATTAAGAACTAGAAATTAGGCAGTGGAACGACATGCCTCTAGAAACTAGGGAACTGATTCATTCAGTTTCAAACAACTTTTTATAGATGAATCTACCTCCATAAGTGAAAATTTGACATATTTACATCATGATCCATCTATGTACCTTAAATTACATCACAATTTTGACAATAAGAAGGTGAAAAAGTCAAACTGTTAAAAGCTAGGCGAAAAACAGAGTATACTTGGTCAAACTGAGCAAAATTTCCCTTATCTGCCGCGATGATTTCTCTGTGTGTAGCCCCTATTTGGACCCACTTTTGAAGGTCTTAATGGTGTCCAAATTCATTCCAAGTGTGCTTTTTTGAAAGGTATGCCCATCTACTTTCCAACCCAAGTGGAATGTTTTAATTTGGCCTCCATTTGCCCCTCAAAAATTCAATTCTACCAACACTTCTCCCTGTGTGTCAAAATAAGGGCAGTAAGGTCATTTTTTAAGTGTTTTTGACCTTTTTGAGGGCTAAAAACCTATCAAAAGTTCTTGGCCATTGGTAGGCAAGCATATTTTTTTGTGCCAAATCCAAAAATGTTGAGTGTTTGTCATTTGAGGCTCCTATCAAAAGTGCGCGCTGGGTGGTCTGATGCATAGAGCAGAAAACTCTATTTTTTGTGCAAAAATTCCAAAAATGAACAAAGTGCCCCAATTTTTTTGAAATTTGGGTTGAGTCTTCTCCATCAGGCATAGTGTTGGTCCAAGGAAACCTCAGCTAATATGTGAAGTCTATTATGCTCCTTTCGCCTCCTTGATGCCCTCTTCAATTTTTCCTTTATGCTCCTGATTCTCTCCTTGCAAACTTTGTTTCTCGCCATGTAATGATATGCCATATATCTCAACAATTTCTTCTCATTTTTGGCCTTCTCCAACAACCTCTCTAAGTGGATATTAGCTCTTTCAAGCCATGGTTCCCAATCGGAATTGATCTCTTGCTCAAGTGAAGTGAGCTCCACCTTCCTCCTTTGGGCAGCATGGTGATCCTCGTGAATGTTTTGCAACTCCATAATCGTTTGCTGATCTTCAAGCTGCTTATTTCTTTGCTCTAGGTACTTTATTATCCACTTAGCCCTTTCCAAGTTGAGGGACAAGGCATTGATGTCTGCCTGCTTCTCTTGGATGATTTCTTTGAGATTTGAGCTTTGAGGGCCCACATTATTTATCATCACCCTCAATGAGAATGAAATCAGTCTCCCACTCATCTGGTGGTCCCTCATCCTTTAATGGCCTCTTGCCTTTGTCCTAAACTTGATATGCTGATGAAGGAAGCGAGACCCCTTCCACCCTGGGTGGATATAATACTCGCTTTGCTGCTGCGAACAACCATCTAGTTCCGTTCTGATAGGTGACAAACACCCGCATACTAGCAGTCTGTGTCTCATGACCCTCATGTTGATATGAAGGTTCACCTGTCTCATGCAAAGCCTCTGAAGGTCCCTAAGGAGCTATGAAAAACTCACGAGAAATGAAGCCCTCCCAAGTGATGCCTTGCAAACCAAGCTGATGGATGACCACAATATTAATGAGAGCAAAATGATAAATACTACTAAACTGTTGCTGAGGAGTCTTGTGTTGTACTAGGGTGGTCATTTTCTCAATATTTTTGCACATGAAGTAGGGGAGATTCATCATCATCACCCTGGTAAAATGCATCAGCAACCTAATATGATAGGCATATAAATGAGAAAACCGGCCCTCACCGCTAAAATACTTCATTATCAGTTTCATCAAAGGAGCATAAGAATCTTAAAGGTACCGAAACAGAAAAACTCCACTCAGTTGTCTCAAATAACTGGGCTTGATGTATGGTTCATAATGTTGTCTGTCAATTTGCTGCCTCTTGTTCCATTGCTCTCCAATGTTAGGAATCAGTTGGTAGTGAAATAGATTTTGGTGTTAAAGTGAATGTTACACCAGCTAGAGTGGCTTGACCATCATGTAAATGAAGCACAAACAAACGAGCCAACTCATGGTGAAACTGAATTCTAGCAACCATCTCACAGAACTCATAGCAGGACTGGTGTTGGAAATAAGTGATGGTGAGAGGGTAGGCTTGTAACTCAGCAAGAGTAGTAGGTTCTTCTCGAATATGTTTGCCACCTCTATGAGGCCTCCTAGGTGCATGTACCTCTGTAGGAGAATCACTGTGTGTATCCTCTTCATGATCATATAAAGGATCAAAATCCATCTAGTAAGTGAGTTTTCTTGATGAGTATTAGGAATTTATGGTGTTTTTTGATTTTTTACCACCAAGGGAAAAGTATATGAGGGACTGTGGAGAGAGAGAGTATAGGGATTTTAGGATTGTTGGGACAGGGTTTTGTTAGGGAAACAGGGGATTAGGGAGTGATATTAAGTTTAGGGACAACACTTTAGGGCTTAGGAATTCGTAGTAAGGGTTTGGGAAATGGGAATCGAGGATAGGAATAGATGATTTTTTGGGAATATGGGAGTTAGGGAATGGGGGAATAAGGTGATAAAATGAGTGAAGGAGTGAAAAGGTGAGGGAATGACAGAATGAACTGGGCAGCAAAATAACCAAAGCAAACCCTAGGCAATAGTTTCTTGGGAAATGGAAAGAAGGTAGGGTTTGATTTTTCCTTTAGACAATCACCATAAACTTTATGAAAAACTCCTTTATTAGCAATGAAGAGATTGTGGCTTACTTGCATAATAGGAGTTGTGAACAATTTTGGCAATTTGAGAGAGTTGTTGAAGAAATTGGGCTCGACAGCTCTATGTGACGCGCCTCAAACCTAATGCGTCACGCCCTGTGTGTGCGTCGTGCCCATTCAATATTGCACAGGGAATTGCGGTCCTATGCACATCGCCTGCTATGTGTGTTGCGCCTTCCACCCAGTGCGTCGTGCCCTAATTTCGCACAGTTTTTTGCAAGCTTCTCTCCTTTCGCTCAAACACGGCTTCCACTTCACTCACTTGAAAGGAAATGAGCTCTTAAATTGAAGAAATCATTTATATACAAGGACCTTTTATTTTTGTTTCATAAAACCCCACTTTCATAATGTTTGGAATATGACTTGACTTTTTAACTATGTTTTTTAAGCTTTTGACTTTATTTGAGATTTTTGATGAACTAAATGACTTGTTTTTTGTTTTCTTTGTAGGGGGTTGGAGCTACTGAGGCTAGGGAAAGTGACTAGGGTTTCCATTGAAATTATTTACATATGAAGGAAATGAAATTACATATACAATAAAACCTAAAATACTCTGTTTTTCCTCAAAATAGAGTTTTGAGGAAAAATACATCTCTGAGCACTTGATTATAAAATTTACTGATACTGGAACCTCCTCATATGCCTGCTGACTATTATTGGACGTTTTAAAACCTTTTTAGATGAAACCCTAATGAAACCCTAGACCTAATGACAGTGAAACCCTAGAAGAATAACTCTTGAAATTTTAAAGACAAAAAGGTGACTGTATATGATTTTGATGAATAAACATGGGCTAGCAGGTAAATGACATGAGGGAAACTGTAGGGGAAGCCACTACCCTCAGATGATCCATGCTCCTAATGGAGTTCTGCTGACTAGGCGGGACACCTAATATTCAATGCGATAAGAGGATTTGATCTCTGACGGAGGGACGAAGATACCGACACTAACATTGGCTCCAATGGGGATGGTTGCTCCTTGGAGGTGCGAAGAACTACATATCTCTAGGAAAGCAGGTAGTGCCTTCATCCATTGGGCTATGGAGTCAATAAATTTGACAAATCAAAACCAAAATCTTGACTTAAAGACTCAATTTCCAGACTGAAATGTGACTCAAAATTGACTCATTTTCAAGACCAAAATTGACTGGAAGACCTGACTCTAACAATCCAAACCAAAACTGAAATGAAACCTCTATTTTATAGCCTTTAGCTCAGGCCCCAAACTGAAGAATGAAAACAATACACACTTGCAATGGAATTTAAACAAACCGGTGTGTATAATGATGCATATGACAGCAGGAAACATTTCACAAATAGTACCGTTTGAGGAGCCGATAGTTGACCGGCCCACCAGGGTAGTCTTCGCCATTCATTTCTTGCAAAAGGAAAGCATTCTGGCCCCGATATGCAGCGATCCTGTAAGGTTCTTTCCAAATATTTTCAAACTTGCCATGTTTACCTTTCTCTTCGTTCCTTGCATCCCATTTTATCACTATGTTTTCTATTTCAAACCTGTCTGCCTTTTCTTTTCGATCATATATCCTCTTGATTCTCTCTTATAGCTTGAAAGTGTTATGAAATACCTCCTCTCTAGTTTGCTGCAAATGAATCATTTGATTGATTCTCCGCTGCAAACTATCATCTTCGTTGCCTGCTTCTTATAGAAGTTTGACCACTAGGACTGCCAAAGAGGTCGAGAAGACTGTGTCAAAACTATACACAAGCTCAAAAGGGGACATGCCTATAGATTTCTTTTGACTTACCCTGTCTGCCCAAAGTGAATTGACCAGCTTTTTGTGCCAACTTTTCTTGTTAGTTTCCAACAGTTTTTTGATAATGTTGACAAGAGATTTATTTGAGGATTCCACCAATCCATTGCCTTGTGGGTAGTAGGAAGTTGAGTGCCCCAAAGTGATTTGATAGTTATGACAAAAGTCAATCATTTTTTTAGATTTAAAGGCTGTTGCATTGTCAGTGATCAGCTTATCTGGACAACCAAAACAAGACAAAATATTGTTTTCAAGCAATGAGATAATTACTAAATCAGTGGCCTGCCTTGTGGGAATCGCCTCAATCCATTTGGTGAAATAATCTGTCACTGTGAGGATCCACTTATGCTGCGCTGGAGAAGAAGGATGGATCTCACCAATGAAATCCAAACCCCACTGCTGAAATGGAGCACTTACTTCAATGGGCTTGAGTGGTAAACACTGCAACTTCCTCTTACCTTTAAAAACATGACATTTGTGGTAGCTGGCTACTGTTTTGTACACATCAGCAAAAAGAGTTGGCCAATAATACCCCTCTCTCAAGATTTAATTTCCTGTTGTCTTCCAAAAAGGATGGCCGCCACAATCTCCCTTGTGAAAGTCTTCCATAACCTATTTTGCCTCTTCTTCCACTAAAGAATTGAGCAAGACACCACTGGGGTCTTTCCAATCGAGTGCACCATTCATGATACAAGATTTTTCAGCCTTTAATTTCAATGTCCTACTTTTGTTGCCATTCCGGGTGGTGATGACAGATTTTGGAGTACATAAACAATGTCGAAATACCAAGGAGAAAGAAGGAAAATTTCTGATACCTGAACAGGTAGATTCTCTTCATCTTCCTTAGACATAGCAATGATTAGATTAATGTCCAGGTCATGCAAATTTGACTAAACCATTAGTTTAGCCAGCCCCTGTCCTTTAATAAGCTTTGTCGGTTTGATCTCCACGTCATACTCCAACAAGGTAGCAATCCATTTGCGTCTTCTCACCTTCGGATCTGTTTGCACTAAGACATCCTTAACAATAGCATTAGGGACATAAGCAAGGATGTGAGAATGCAAAAGATAAACCCAAAAATCTTTCAATGCTTTTACCAAAGCAAGGGCTTGTTTTTCAATAATATTGTACTCTAATGCTGCATCCATTATGGTTCTGTTGAAAAATGCAATTGGTTTCTCGAGCTGGTCTCTTTTCTGCATCAAGACCGCTGCCATAGTATGATCCGAGGCAAATGAAAACAAAATAAAATCCTTTGTATAGTCTGGGCTGATCAAAACCAGAGCTGAAGAAAGAGCTAATTTCACCAAATTGAAGGACTTAATTGCTTCTTTAGTCCACTTTACTGCACTATCCTTTTTTAGCATGTTTGTGATTTCCCTTAAATGTCCTTCAACATCAGGCACAAAGCGACGTAAGAAATTTATCTTACCATTGAAGGATTGGATTTCTTTCTTACTTCGTGGAAAATAAATCTTTTGAATGGCCTCCACCCGAGCTAGATCGACGTGGATGCCATCCTTTGAGATAATATGCCCGAGAAGCTTGCCTTCATCCATGGCAAACATACTTTTTTTTGGATTGAGAGATATGCCATACTTCCTACACCGCTGAAACACAATCTTCAAATGATAAAGGTGATATTCATCTGAGTTAGAGAAAACTGTCAAATTATCTAAATAAATAACTAGAAAGACATCTTTTTCATTAGCAAATGCGATATCCATCGCCCGCTGAAAGGTTGCACCAACATTTTTCAATCCAAAAGGCACCTTTGAATAATGAAAAGTTCCCCAGGGAGTGGTGAATGTTGTTTTGTCTCTATCATCCTCATGGACCAGAATTTGGTTATAACCCAAATACCCATCAAGTAGCGACATGCAGGATGCTCCAACTACTCTTTGAAGTATGTTATCCATCTTGGGCAATGGATAGTTGTCTTTCAAAGATACTTTGTTCAGATTTCTAAAATCAATACATAGCTCAATCTCACCTGTTTTCTTGTGCACGGGCACCAAGTTTGAAATCCACTTTGAAAATCTTATGGGGACTATGATAGCAGCTTTGTACAATCAATTCACTTCCTTCTCGATTGAGGGCAGCAGCTTTGGATTTATTCTTCTTAGCTTCTGACGAAAAAGGCTTTTGATTTGGTTTGATCAGGATGACGTGCTGAATTATGCTTGTATCATATGACTTCAAATTTGAATAATACCAAGAAAATACATCAATAAAAGAGGATAACAAATTGATATACTTTGCTTTTACCTATGGAGGCAATGCCTTTGATAACTTTACCATCTTAGTATTTTCAGGTGATCCAATGTTCACATCCTCAACTCCTTTCTCGGTTGGCAGCAAGCTCAGTTTTTGAGCCACATCATCCTGATTGAACAACTCCACTAAAGGTATTAGACCTTTAGAAATGATGTTGTCTTTGAGCTGCAAAACTTCCATCTGATTGACTACTATATCCACCTCACCATCATCATACTCCACATCAATAGAAGTGTCTTTGAATTTACCTTCATTTTGTAGAAATTCATCGATCTCTTCATCATCTTGAAACACTTGCCAATACCTTTGATTGTCGGGGACAGCGGGGCGATGTTTCATGTGAATCTAAACTTGTTGTTTGAATTCATCAGAATTTTCAAATTACTCGCTGTTGTTGCGAGTGAATCCGCAATGACATTCTGAGCACGGGGGACACATGTCAAAGTGTAATATGAAAATACTTTCAAGATATCCAACACCGCATTGTGGTAATCCCACATTCTAGGATGCTTAGCTTGTTATTCTCCTTTCACCTGCTTGATAACTAACTCAGAGTCGCCATACATTGAAATACTTTTGGAATTCAATTTTCTAAGAATTTTAAAACCAACAATTAATGCTTCATATTCAGCTTCATTATTTGAACAGTCAAAAGCTAATTTATAAGAACAGATCCTTACATTTCTTGGCACTTTGTTTGGTGCAAAAATGGGGCTGCATATCCAAATGCCAATTCCAGCACCTTCCCTTCCTACCGCGCCATCAAAATCCATGCTCCACAGGCCTGCTTCGTCCTCTTCCAAATGCTAAAATTCTGTTTGTTTTGTTTCTCTTCCTTGCTATCCATCAATAAGTTGCTGCTGTCAGAAGGCTGATTTCTCAGCAGTACTATGAAGTCTTTGTCTTTCTTGCTTTAAAACCTCTTTGAAATTTTCAGAGATCTCGAGAATGTCTTCTACTTCCACTACTTGGCTATTTACATCATTAAAACTATCTGAATACAAGACAAATGATTCTAAATCAGTATGTACATAGTTGATTGGATGATTTATCAGTTTCTCCTTGCTAGTGATCATGTATTTCATATTTTGTTCCCGGTATAGTTTCCTCATCTGACCGAACACGAGAATGGTAGCATAGGAGAAATCAAGCTGCATTGTCCCTTTAATATTTGCTCCCCAAGATCTAGAAAGAAGCATGCTAAATCTAGGAGGTATATCCACCACAACCACATCCATCAAAACATTTTTAGCCTGAATCTGATCCAACTGACCACCAAATCCTTGATAAGACTAATGCACCTTACTTTACCAGAATCAAAAGAGTAAAGGTCATGATACTTTCTAGTGATATCCAATCTGAATTTCTCCATCATGGCCTTAGGCATGAGATTATGAGAGGCTCTGGAATCAAACATAGCATTGTGTAACACATAGTCATGCACCTTTGGACTGATGTAAAAAGGAGCCACATCATTATCTTGAGACTGACCTTCCAATGCTGGCCAAAAAATCAACTCAGGACTATCATCCTCCACGTTCACCATGCCAAATGATGGATCTAAATTCAAAATTTTAGACACCTGACCTTTATAATTGTTTTTTTTCATGAACTCAGTCAAAGGAATGGATATTTTTAACTTAGAAATTTCATTTTCTAAGTTAAAAACTGAACATTTTTCTACCTCTTTTGTTGAAACATCCTTCTTTTCAGTTTTCTCCTTTGACACACTTGGCTGATTGGATCTTTCACTTGCTGATGGCATTTTGTTGGTGGTAGGATCAGCTGTCTCTTTTCCCTTTTTCTGCACATTAGGAGGATCATTCTTTGGCACTGTTGTCTCCTTCCTTTTCAGAATTGGATTTATGGGCACATCTCTAATTTTGAGGGAATATTATCATTGTTGAGCTGACAAAGCATTCATGTATCCTCATTGGTACTCATCAGACTCTTCCTCAAGAACTATTTCTTTGCCAAAATGAAATTTTCATCCCTTTCTATAGCTGAATTCTCGGAGTACTCCTCATATTCAGTGATGAAAATTGGCACATCATCGAGTTTAAATAAATGATTCTCTTCTCCAATTACATTCTGCTCTTCATCTGATTCCAGACCATGTACAAAATTCTATTGTAAGGGTGTGTGCACCTGCTGCTAGGCTGCTTGGTCTTGTGTTCACTGTTCTCTTTGTTTGATTCTAAATTTTGGTTGTCGCTAGCCAGAAAAGTTAGGATTTCTGACTTGTGGTTCAGGCTTGTCAATTTTCAACCTATCAAACATCTGCTCCATCTTCCGAAGCACTTTATTTGAAGTGGAAACCTCTTCCTTTATTGTGACTTTCTTTTCAACTCTTGCTCTAGCTCTCTTGGCAAGTAGATTTGCTTCAACATTGACTGCAATCTTTTGCATGTCTTCCAAAGTGGTTGGATCTCTCTCTCTTAATTAATAGGACATATCAATATCAAAACCGTCTGGAAACTTAATCAAGTTCAGCCCCATAGGTGGATTTATATGATCAGGATTTGCATTATAAACAGAGTTGAATATAATACAATAATCTTGGACAGACTCACCAACATTGCGCTTGATGTTCTCATATTCGGAAAGAATTTGAAGAGGATTTTTCTTCACTTCCCAACGATACAAGAATTGTCTCTGCAGATTGGCCAATGTAGTGATACTTGTAGCCGGCAGAGCTCTGAATCATTTCCTCACTTCACCACCAAAGGTTTGTACAAACAATCTCATTGTCACATGTTTTGCATCAATCCCATGAAGGTTGAAGAAATCTGCCATCCTATCCACATGTTGCTGAGCTGTAACACTGTGAGGAGTGCCATCAAACAAAGGAATTTTGTTTTGATAATCGACGGGCATATCATCTAAATTTTGGGGTAGCACAAGGGGTGAGAAACGAGTGGTCATCTCTCTTGGTGGATTTGGTCTTGGGGATGTTGGGGGAGTGGGTGCAGCTGATGTGTGGGGTATATGAGGAGGTATGTGTGGAGGCGAAGAAATTTTGGATGTTTGAGGGGTAGACGGAGTAAACGGAGGTGACACCACTACAGATTTTGGATCAGAGATAGTAGGCTGCATAGGGATGGTAGGAATGAAAAGAGTTTCAGTGGGAATTCCAGAGCTATATGCAATTGCGGAGGACCTAAGGGTTGCAGATGCATTTTCTAAGAAATCAGCGATGTTCGAAGCCACGATTGAAGTTTGGAGCTATTTTAAGATATAATCATCAATTGATTTATTGGCCATTTTAGTTTCAAGAGCTATGACAAACTCTGGATTCAGGATAGTAGAACCAACAACACTTTTGGATTTTGTTTCAAACAGTGACAGACCAAACTGCTTGTCAAACTCAAGATCTTCAAGATACTCAAAAACCACAAGGCATGAATGAGATTTTAACACAGGAATCATAGAACTTTCTTGATGAAGGATTCTTGGAATAAGATTGGGATTTTTGTACACAAGAGGAGGATCAGAATTTGGATTCACTCTGGTATATCTTCTGGAAGCTAGTGTGCTACTATTTCCAAGAAATCAAATGGACATTAACAACTTGTTCAACCTATCAAATTCTAAACTTATCATCCAAAAGCTTAGAATTATCAGATGTACTGGGGTGATTTGTATGCTAGATATTTCGTTTATAAGACTACACTGGAGATTGAGTGAAGTAGCTTTTATCTACTTGCGCTAATGCAAAGCAAAAGTGTTTCAAAGGCTACCTGGCTAATCTTCAGACTCCATTTGTAGTTTATAAAATGAAGAACACTAACAAGCAAAGAATCTCTTCCCCAGTATGGTCACCACTATGTTAGAGCCTAAATCTAGCTCAGGCTGAGAAACGTAGGATCCAGGGCCAACATCAAACCACGCTTAACCTGGTAGCTAGCCCTACCAGGTTAGGAGAGGGCTCTTTCCTGGCAATCTCAACAAAAATATGATCACTAAGGGCTTGAGATGACTGATATAACTATTGATATTAGGCTAGGTATGTGTGCAAAGAGTTTGATTGAATAAAATGATGTTTTTGTTGGCTCTAATGGAAAGGTAGATTTTGGGTGCAAGGAATGAGGCACAGTCTTGTAGAGATCTCAATGGGACAAGGTAGGAAACTGATTTTGGCACTTCAAATCAAATGAGATGGACAGATTAGATAGGTGAGGAGCTGAAGAGGGCAAGAAAAGCCATGGATTCTCTCCAAACAACTGAAAACATAAAAAACTAAAGCAAACCCTAGGTAGAGCACTGCAATTTCAATGGATTCTACCTTCACTCTTGTTTGATTTAGTTAAGAAGAAATAAGATAGATAATGTCATACATAACACATAAGTAAATTCACAAATACAGAGGAAAGCACTGTACCAAAACAAAATGCCACACGAGTCCCAAAGAGTGCTACAAACCCTGGTCTCTATTCCTTAGCCAAAACCGTTGATATGAGTATACAATGAAGATCCTTGCTTTCTCAAAAGTCCAACCATGCTAATGACTGAAAAACCACATATATAGAAAAAACATAGCTCATCCTAGCCTCTAGGGGTCGAGCTCACAAGTTTAGGAGTTGTTCCAATTGATTCTAAACTGAGAACTAGAAATTAGGCAGTGGAACAACATGCCTCTAGAAACTGGGGCACTGATTCATTCAATTTCAAACAACCTTTTAATAGATGAATCTACCTCCATAAGTGAAAATTTGATATATTTACATTATGATCCATCAATGTACCTTAAATTACATCACAAGTTTGACATTAAGAAGGTGAAAAAGTCAAACTATTAAAAGCTAGGTGAAAAACAGAGTATACTTGGTCTAACTAAGCAAAATTTCCCCAATGCGCCTCGCTGATTTCTCTATGCATAGCACCTGTTTGGAGCCACTTTTGAAGGCTTTCCCGGTGTTCTTATTCACTCCACGTGTCCTTGTTGGAAAGGCCTACCTGTCTGCTTTCCAGCCTAGGTGGAAATTTTGAATTAGGCCTCCATTTACCCCTCCAAATTCAATTCTCCCAACCCTGCTTCATGTGTGTCAAAATAGGGGCAGTAAGGTCATTTTTTAAGTGTTTTTGACCTCTTTGAGGGCTCGAAACCTGCCAAAATTTCTCGGCCATTGTTAGGAAAGCATATTTTTTCATGCCAAATCCAAAAATGCTAAGTTTTTTTCATTTGGAGGCTCCTATCAAAAGCGAGGGCTGGGTGGCGTGACGCATAGAGCAAAAAACTTTGTTTTTTGTGCCAAAAATTCCAAAAATGAAAAAAGTGCCCAATTTTTTTTGAAATTTTGACTGATTCTTCTCCATCAAGCATTGTGTTGGGCCAAGGAATCCTTAGCCAATATCTGAAGTCTATCATGATCCTTTCGCCTCCTTGATGCCCTCTTCAATTTTGCCTTTAAGCTCTTGATTCTCGCCTTGTAGACTTTGTTTCTCGCCATGTAATGATATGTCATATGTCTCAACAATGTCTTCTACTTGTTGTCCTTCTCCAACAACCTCACTAGGTGGATATTAGCTCTTTCAAGCCATGATTCCCGATCGGAATTGATCTCTTGCTCAAGTGAAGTGAGCTCCGCCTTCCTCCTTTGGTAGCTTGGCGATTCTCCCGAATGTTTTGCAACTCCATAATCGCTTGTTGATCTTCAAGCTACTTATTTCTTTGCTCCAGGTACTTTATTATCCACATATCTCTTTCCAAGTTGAGGGACAAGGCATTGATGTCCACCTGCTGCACTTGGATGATTTCTTTGAGATTTGAGCTTTGCGGGCCTACATCAGTATCATCACCCTCAATGAGAATGAAATCAGTCTCCTGCTCAACTGATGGTCCCTCATCTTGTAATGGCCTCTTGCCTTTGTCTTGAACCTATTGTGTTGACGAAGGAAGCAAGACCCCTTCCACATCGGGTGGAGATAATACTCGCTTTATTGTTGCGAACAACTGTCTAGTGCCCTTCTGATAGTGACAAACACCGGCATACTAGCGGTCTATGTCTCATGACCCTCATGCTAATATGAAGGTTCACTTGTCTCATGTAAAGCCTCTAAAGGTCCCTGAGGAGCTGTGAAAAACTCACGAGAAAGGAAGTCCTCCCAAGTGATGCCCTGCAAACCAAGCTGATGGATGACCACAATCTTAATGAGAGCAAAATGATAAATACTGTTGAATTGATGCTGAGGAGTCTTGTGTTGTACCAGGGAGGTCATTTTCTCAATATTTTAGCACATGAAGTAGGGGAGATTCATCAACCTCACCCTGGTAAAATGCATCAACAACTTGATATGATAGGCATATAAACGAGAAAATCGGCCCTCATAGCCGAAATACTTCATTATTAGTTTCATCAAAGGAGAATAAGAATCTTTTAGGTACCGAAAAGGAAAAACTCTACTCAGTTGTCTCAAATAACTGGGCTTGATGTATGGTTCATAATGTTGCCTATCAATTTGCTGCCTCCTGTTCCATTGCTCTCCAATGTTAGGAATACTTGTTGCTAGTGAAATAGATTCTGGTGTTAAAGTGAAGGTTACACCAGCTAGAGTGGCTTGACCATCATGTAAATGAAGCAAAAACAAACAGGCCAACTCATGGTGGAACTGAATTCTAGCAACCATCTCACAGAACTCATGGCAAGAATGGTGTTGGAAATTGGTGATGGCGAGAGGGCAGGCCTGTAACTCAGGGAGAGTAGTAGGTTCTTCTCGAATATGTTTGCCACCTCTATGAGGCCTCCTGGGTGCATGTACCTCTATAGGAGAATCACTGTGTGTCTCCTCTTCATGATCATATGAAGGATCAGATTCCATCTCTGCTAGTAAGTGAGTTTTATTGATGAGTATTAGGAATTTATGGTGTTTTTTGATTTTTTGCCACCAAGGGAAAAGGATATGAGGGACTGTGGAGGGAGAGAGTATGGGGATGTTAGGACTATTGGGACAGGGTTTTGTTAGGGAAACAGGGGATTAGGGAGTGATATTAAGTTTAGGGTCAACACTTTAGGGTTTGGGAATTTGTAGTAAGGGTTTGGGAAATGGGAATTGGGGATAGGGATAGATGATTTTTTGGGAACATGGGAGTTAGAGAATGGGGAATAAGGTGAGAAAATGAGTGAAGGAGTGAAAAGATGAGGGAATGACATAATGAAATAGGCAGCAAAATAACCAAAGCAAACCCTAGGCAACAGTTTATTAGGAAATGGCAAGAGGGTAGGGTTTGAGTTTTCCTTTAGACAATCACCATAAACTTTATGAAAAACTCCTTTACTAGCAATGAAGAGATCATGGCTTACTTTCACAATAGGAGTCGTGAACAATTTTGGAAATTTGAGAGATTTGTTGAAGAAATTGGGATTGGTATCTCTATGCGTCGTGCCTCAAACCCAATGCGTTGTGCCCTGTGCGTGCATCTCTTGTTCAATTTTGCACTGGAAATTTCAGCCCTATGCGCCGCACCTGTTGTGTGTGCCGTGCCTCCCACCTAGTGTGTCGTGCCCTGATTTTGCACAATTTTTTCCAAGTTTCTCTCCTTTCGCTCAAACACGGCTTCCACTTCACTCACGTGAAAGGAAAAGAGCTCTTAAATTGAAGAAATCATTTATATACAAGGACCTTTTAATTTTTGTTTCATAAAAACCCACTTTCATAATGTTTGGAATATGACTTGACTTTTTAACTTTGTTTTTTAAGATTTTGACTTTATTTGAGCTTTTTGATGAACTACATGACTTGTTTTTTGTCTACATTGTAGAGGGTTGGAGCTACTGAGGCTAGGGAAAGTGACCAGGGTTGCCATTGAACTGATTTACATATGAAGGAAATGAAATTACATATACAATAAAACCTAAAATACTCTGTTTTTCCTCAAAACAGAGTTTTGAGGAAAAATACATCTGTGAGCACTTGATTATAAAATTTGTTGATACTGGAACCTCCTCATATGCCTGATGACTGTTATTGGACATTTTAAAACTATTTTTGATGAAACCCTAATGAAACCCTAGACCTAATGACAGTGAAACCCTAGAAGAATGACTCTTGAAAGTTTAAAGACAAAAAGGTGACTGTATATGATTTTGATGAATAAATATGGGCTAGCAGGTAAATGGCATGAGGGAAACTATAGGGGAAGCCACTGCCGTCAGATGATCCATGCTCCTAATGGAATGCAGCTGACTGGGCGGGACACCTAATATGCAATGCAATAAGAGGATTTGATCTTTGACGGAGGGATGAAGATACCGACACTAACAGGTTTAGCTCATGGCTCGTGAAGTAAACATCCACAAGCGGTTGAAAAATTTTGTGACAGAGGTGAAGGAAGTGGGTAGTAATGTCCTCAACTGTTTTGTGAGGCTTCATTCTTAAACGAGAGATTATTTCATAAACATCTTGGTGGTCACACTCATCGAAGGTTTGATGGAGCTCCTTGAGGAAAGTGAGAAGGGAATGGATGAAAGAAGGTAGCAGGGTATGACACCACTAATTAGAACAACATTCAAGGCTAAGGGAGAAGAGTATGTAAACAATCTCATCAAAATAAATTTCATGAGATTCACAAAAATGAAGAAAATATAAAATGTGCTCGGTTACAGGTGTTCTATCCTCATGGTCAAACCTTAACAAGAACAAGTGATCAATAAGTTCAATAGGGATTGATAGGTGATTAAGGGGAAAATGAGAGAAACACCCCAAGAGAACAAATTGTGTATGATTCATTGGGTAAGAGATTCAACCCATATGTATGGGCTCAGCTTGTCATCTGGCCCTCCTTCTAGCACCAAAATGTTGACAGCGTTAGACCCACCAACATCATGGGATCTCCTTGGTATGAAGTCCCAACTAGACCTCACACCGTTTTGTGTAGGAGTCCCATCCGGTACAATGGCATAGTTTCCATTATCTTAGAGATATACCTTAGCTCTTGCTTGTCAACATGTAAGAGTGGTCTGCGTTGTCTTTGAACAATGAAGTTCGTGTGCCTGGTGAGTGATAGTGTTACTTGTTTCGAGGTTCTTTCACTGCAGAGAGAGAGGGTGGGAGTGAGTCTCAAGTCGGATGGGAGGAAGCCCCAACTCTGTCAGAAACACACAACACAACAAGACATGCGCACATTCCAAAGGATAAATCCACACAGATGTGGCAGTCACAACACACAAGGGAAGATAGCACATACAACACTCGGTAGGTCAATCCACGAGAGTGCGATGGTTGTTATAGAGGGTTTACATGAAAGGTTATGTCTGATGTCTAGGGAGGTAACCCACACAGGAAGGACAATGTTAATAAGTTATACAACACATTTTCATAAATATATGTATTAGAATAGTTGAACGAGTTCAATTATTTAACACAGGTTAAAGCAACATGTAGTACAAGTGTTCAAGATAAATATTACAAACAATTACAACACGTGTGAAAACGTGATGGCCTGTTAGTAGGCTTCTGAATTAAGAGAAAGTTCCAAGACACATCGGTACACCCTTACATCACTAACCCTATAGGCGGGACATTAGAGCCATTGCTCGCTCCTCAAAGAAAAGATTCCAAACTCTTAAGGCTATGTGGGAGGTACCAAGGTGAAAAAGTCCTTTGCAAGTACAAATGAGGGCTATTTATAGCCAAGGGTAAAACTAGCTCTTGTGACTGTGCAACTTCCCTCTTGACTGTTTGACATTCATGACTTTTCAACATTACATGACTCTTTAGATTACAAGTGGGTCTGTTGGACTTCCACACTCCATTACATTAATTGACACAGTATGGCCCACAATAGTGATGTGGCCGACATGACTTGCGACACGACTCGACATGATAGTGCTGATGTTGGTGTGCATTTCGAGCTATAGTGCTGCTAAGTGATGGATGCCCTCATGGTGTTTCATAGCTTCACCTCTACATGGCAAGGTGTGCAGAGTGTTCGATGGTCATTGGGTTAACTTGATGTTGCGTTCGCACGTTTCTCCTTGCTTGTACTTTGGCATGCTTGACATGTTCCTCCATTCGTGAAGATTACATGTTCGTATGTTCGTTTCTTTGCGAACACATATTTGCATGTTCGTCTATCCGTGAACACATGTTCACATGGTCTTCCATTTGCAAAAAAATCTCCTTCCGTGTATCGTTTATTCATCCATTCACACACACACCCTTTTACATGTACTCTCCTTGTTCATCCTATCTGTCGTCGCATCATTTCTATTCATGTGGTTGTATTTGCAATCACTCATGACGAGATGAATCAAATCCATAAACCTCCTATTCTACCATGATCCATGATCGTTTTCTGATGTAGGTGACCAGGAGTGTGGACAAGGCTACCAAACCACATGAGGCAAGTTTTGAGTTGGGATGCATGCTCCAGGCACTACTGATGAAAACTGCGCAGAAGTCACTAGGAGATGGAGACGGGCTTTCTGGATTGGTAGTGACTGTCCGTGGGATTTGACTCAAATGGAGGACAAATTTGCGCAGTTTTTGGGAGAAGCAGTGTGGGTTGTGGGAGGAATGGTTAGGCAAGATATGTGCAATTTCTGGAGTGGGTGGGTAGCGGGAGATTGGCATAAAAACTGCACATTTCCCAGAGGGAGATGATAGCAGGCTGTAGGAGCTTGGTAGCAAAAACTGTGCAGTTCCTGGAGGGCACTGGTAGTAGGCTACTGGGAGTTTCTAGCGGGAAAAATTGCATAGTTGCTAGGAGGTTGACCTACAGACGACCTCTAGATAGTTTTTGAGCTAGGAAGACTGTTGGGCTATAGAGGCCTTGCTCATGAAATCTGTGCAATTTTCCAAGTGAGCAATCGACTGACTCACTAGTGACTAGCTGGGAAAACTCCACAATTTTCTGAGGGAGATAGGGACGGGCACTGGGTGTTTTTTCGACCTTTTTGCACAATTTTCTTAGTTAGTGGAGCGGGCATGGTATGCATCCTCGGCGTAATTCTTGAGGAGAGTCAGTCCCAGGCTGATCGCCCAGTCAAACTCTTGGGGTGACTAGCAGAAGGGTTGATTGATGAGCTTGCGGGCAACACAACTTGAAATGGCTTGCTAGATGCTTCTGCACTATTCTCGGTGACAGTTGGTGGAGTCGATGGCGAGGTGAAGTTCCGGCTATTAGAGGGTGATCTAGTTGTCAGAACTTCAGTAAAAATGACTAAGTGTGTGAACAAGTGAATTTGTACATACACAACCTTACGAATACACACTCACATGACAAGATGCCTCAAACCATTAAGACACACATGCTCAACATGATTGATCGATGGTCCAAGCAACAAGCACAATGTTTGTGATAGATTGTTGATGAATGCGACGACGCTTGCACAAAAGTGCATACAACTTTGTGTGTGAATGCGACGAATGTTTACATAGCAAACACAACATGTAAACACGAAGCGAAGACCTTGTGCACGACCATAACATAGTCACAAGCGAGACATTGTTACCAACATGCAAAAGTTGTCCATTTGAACGATCAAGCAAGGTTGGTGCGAATACTCAACATGAGCCCATGAGGTGAACCCGAGTGCGTGCGAACATCAAGTAAAACTCTCAAAGGAGGCTTTGAAATTGAATGTGGGCCAAAATTTTGGAGGGTATTGCAGCTGCTACAACAGAACCCCAAATCAAACTCTTTTCCATTTGGGATGGTGATTTCGATGGGTTATGAAGTGGGCCTAGTTGCCCATAGAGAGATTGCTCCCATGGATGGAGATTTTGGAAAGGTGAAAGATAGGGAGGAAGAATGGGAAGAGATCTATAATATTTGATAACACAACGAATAGACGCATAAATTAAACTACAATATATACTAATAACTATATTAGAGGAAAACAAATATTAGAGGGTTTTATCATAAAAATTCCCATAACTATAACTTATTCTAAGTTAAATCAATCAAAAGACGCATAAAGATGTAGTAATGCAACAATTAATCAAGTTACGAGGATGGTATGTACAAAATTTACTGTGTTGCTTTCAATTGGTGAGACAACGATAAGTGGCACAACTTTCTTGATACAAAAGGTGAGTTGGCATATGAAAGGGGTGGTTACGTCATCTTGAGCGTTTTGATCCTGGAAATAAAGAGGAAGCATTCTTAACGAATGATCAAGCTAACTGGGCTTCGGGATGTCATGTAGTGGGGACGAGTGTGCTCCATTAAGAGGTTACGTAAGCATTGAATAGATGTAACAAGTCAACCCGGGAGGAGGATAATGCAAGATGGATAATAAGTTTGTGCAATATAAAGGGCTGGGTTGACTAGGAGCAGACAAAGATGCAGAGTGTGACGTTCAACGTCTAATGATAAAGTGGAGGAAAAAGAACTGATGAGCTATCTCAATGCTTGATTATCCTGGCCTTTACGGAAAAAGAATAATACGTTTTTCTTGGGGAAGGAGGGACATGATGATGCGTAAAATAGGTAGTGTGAAGGACCAATGAAAGGTCATCCCGAAAGGCGGATCCCTAAATATTTCGAAAGTGTGCAACTTGTGAACGGTTCGCGGAAAAACCTTTAGGAAATATGTGCAGGAAGGAAATAAAGAGCACCAAAACAAAGTCTTATTAAATGGGAAAAGGTGAAATACTTGGATTTACTTAGCTTGTGCTTGACTGCAGTGGTTCTTGGTCATTTGGATTTATTATATACTTTATTAAATAAAAAATCAAATTAAAACTTAATCTAATAATAGGCCCAAAAAAAGGGTTTTTTAATTCTTGTTTAAGGATATTTTAAAGTAAATTTAAACTTAAAAATTTTAATACGTTAATGGGTCTTATTTTTTTAATTATGATATTCACATAAAATTGAAAGTTGTTGTTTAGCACAACTACGAGGATTCTCTCAATAAGCATTTGATATATCATGTGCATTCGTGGCATACTAAACAATATCTTTAATTTGACTACACACTGGAAAATACCTTTAAAAATTACATTATTTAACCCCATTCCAATATGAATCCAATACACCTTCCTAATTTAAAATACTCCTACTTTCACTACATATTGTAGGTATCCCTTTTGTCATTAAATTTTTTTATACCCGTTTATATTTTTACATTAACTTTGAGCTTCATTTTTTATACCTACCAATATAAAAACCCTTTACCCCATAATATATGTTCAAAGTATTATGTAAATTTTTCCTCAATATATATCCCCCAATTTGAATGCACGTGGTATGATATTCCCCCCTATGAAGCCCCTGTGGGTACAACATACCCCTAGACAAAAATCATACTATGTCACTAAATAACTTTTGGAAACAACTTACAACTCGTAAAAAGATTGAGATTGGGACTTGAATGGGTAAACCATTGATTCTAGTGGATTGTAATTGCATGTTTTCGAAGGTTAACATCACAAGGGGTTGTCCATATTGATAATACTTTCTCAAAGTTGTAGGATTGAAAAGTGCATAGTATTCACTGAAATATGACAATAAAAATTTCTTGAGATGTATAAACTAAACATAGAACGTTGTGGTTAGGTGGAGCAAAAGGGATGGTTATAAAGGTATTCAAGATGATATGTGTGAGTAACTTTAGGAGATTGAGAGATATGGAAGAAAATTAGTTCCTAGTTCAATTGCACACCTACAAAATATGGTTTTCAAAGATATAATAATTCAAAAGTATCAAAGAGGACTAACATAGATGAATTGAAAGAAATAACTAGGAAAAAGGTGATTCCTCAAGTTGCAAGGGATTATACAATTAACCATTTAGGTACACATCATATCTAGTATGCTAGTTACAAATTGTGGATTTGATATAAAAATACCACAAATTTTGAGAACCAAAATGGCCCTCTATTACACAGGATTTAGATTGACATCCATCATACCCTTGCAAGGACAATTACATTGTGGTTAGTTGCATGCAATCAAGAAGGTTTAGAGGTTTTACTTAAATAAAATCCATAAATAGGAAGTCTAGTGTAGTTTTGAATGTTTATGGACCCAATTCGAGGCATGAGAAGTGATCATTGAGTAAAATAAAGGGATTACACCCATAATTGGACACATTGATTTAAAGAATGATCCAAATGAATATAGCAAGTACATGACAAAACATTTTTATAATGTGAATGGAAATAATAATTTTCCAATACAATGGGGGGCTTCTTAATGTTCTAAATCTATTAAGAATATGAGAAAAAACATTAGGGACATGTGGCACATAGTTATAAGAAGATAATCGGATAGTAAACCATGGAAGATGAAGCTTTGGATTGATATATTATTAGAGAGTGCACCACTTCATAGGATGGGATTTTATCCCAAGGAGAATCACAGTTGAATGGTGTTTTGCTTGTATGCAATTATTTCCTTATTATGTTAGCTTGCCTTATTTATATTATATATAAGGGAGTTTCTAGAGTTATGGTATATTTTTCGATCAGTGAAGACTATTCTTTGTATTATCTTGGATAATTATTGAAGGAAAAAGACATTAGGTTCATAAGGAAAACTTATTACTATGGCTTTAGGGTGTGTGCAGAAATTGTAACTTAAGAAAATGGGAGAGAGAGATGTCTTATATGTTTCATGGAGAGAATTTTTTTTTTTGAATTTTGTTTTTTATTCTGATGTTAGGGTTAAATTTCTATGCATATAGATACTAAGAAGAACATGGAGTTGGTGTGATTCCTAATGATTACTATGATGGATCTTGTTTTACTACTATATTTTCTACCACTACATCAAAAAAGGACATTGGTGAGGGTCAAAAAATGTCACCATAAGCTCATTGGTGACGGTCAAAAGAGACATTGTCACAAAAATATGAACGTCACCAAAGGTGGCATCGAAAAATTGTAGGTGTTGTGGTGACATTCAAAGTTTGTCACCAAAAATTATTTATAATGACGGATGGTGATCGTCACCATTTCATATGAGCAATGGTGATGAGCCTTAGCCTCCACCACCAAAAATCTTAACATCAACAAAGGTGGCATCACCAAAAGTATATGTGTCGTGGTGTATTATAGCGGATGTAACATTCTCCAAAATTTTGGCTTACATCGAAATTTTAGAACCTTCCTTGGTTCTTCCTTTGATGGTTGCAAACACTCGAGCTCACCCCATGAGCTCTTGTGAAGTGTTTTCACCCTTTTTCTTTTTTGTCTAGCAGTCTTTGGCATATTGATTGCTTTCTCATGCTTGTGATCTTGTTCTAGTGAGCTTGAAAGTTTGTCTTTGTGTGTTTGGGTTTTCTTCGCTATGTAAACATCTCCTATACTCACACACAAAGTTGTAAGCAGTTTTGTGCAAGTGTCATCACGATCGTCCAAAGGTATATATCAAGGGTCGTGCTTGTTGCATTCAACTCTAGTACAATCTTACTGAGGGCATGTTTTGTCTTCTTGTACTAGTGGTTTGTGTTTTCTCATTGTCGAAGTATGCTAAGTGTATGATTACAATGTTAAGTCTACACAAGTTCAGTTGCTTTCAACACTTAGTCATCTTCCTGAAAATCTGTTCGACCAGACAACCCTCTTCCACCGAATCTCAACTAAGTTGCATTGCACTGTCTCAACCCTTAATGACCTTGCACTGCTGCCCAGAATTGCACAATGCTTGAGATTTTCCTCCAGGTCAGTTTCATCGCGCTATCTAGAGGTGAGCAGCATGTTTGCCTCCTAGAACTGTGTATAAACTTCCTCCATGTCCAAATTAAACTACGCATTTCTCAAGCACAATCATCACGCCTCCTTTTGGTCTGCCAAAACCCTACACTGCACCAAGAGCTTAGTTTGCACTGATCTCCAAAAGTATGCAGACATGTATTGCTATTCCTCTACTGCCTTTAGAACTACAGAGACATGTCCAACACACCTCCTACTTCCTATTCTACACTGATCTCTAAAACTACACAAACATGCCGAGTTGATCCCTCTGCTACTAGTCCTGCATTATTCTCCAAAACTGTGCAATCACGTCTAGCAGTCTCTCTATGGCTTGTCCTACACTATTCTCCAAAATTGCACAGTCATTTCTAGTAGGCCCTCTACTTCCTGTCCTGTACTGTTATCCAAAATTGCGTAGTCATGCTCAACAGGTGCCTTGTAGCTCTAACATGTCTTTTACTTGAAAACTATGCAAAACTACCCAACAGGTCTCGTGTAGCCCTGAATTTCCTTCCTTCTAGGAACTGCACAAAAATGTCACTTAGGGTCCCACGTTACAGCTTCCATGGGTGTCCTTCACTATGCAATTATGCCTCCCAGTGATCATTGCACAATTTTACTTGAAATTGCAGGCTATCCTCCTGAAGTTCCTCATTCTAGCTTGAGTTGCGCTCTACGCTATCTCAGTGATTTGTCCTCCCTCCCTATCACTGGAAAGATGAGAACAATGCATCATGCTAGACTAGGAGGTTTTGGATTTGTCTCGTCATGAGTGAATTGCAAGAACATGTACATTGATGGATCATGGAGAGATGACGAAAAAGATGAAGGAGTGCACATGCTAGAAGACTTGCTTGTAGGTTGATGAACATACTAAGAATATCAAGTAACAAGTGAAAGGAACATATTCATTGAAACATCATGAAAAACCAAGACCATCGAATACCCGACAACATTATGCCATGCGGAGGACAAGAAAATGCACACCAAGAGTACATCCATCACTCAGCGGCGTAGTAGCTTGACATGGACACCACAGTCAGCCAATACATGTTAGCAATTCCATGTCGAGTTGTGTCATGGGATGTCTTAGCCACAACACCACTATGGGCTATATCCATTATAACTCAATGTAATTTAAAGTGAAGTCCAATGGATGAACACAAGAAGTTGAAGAGTCATGTTAGTTGAAATGTCATTGGAAGTTGAATGGTCATGAGGGTAGTCCAAGAATCAGTCAAGCATCATCCTTGGCTATACATACACTTCCCATTGTATGAGCAAGGACTTTTCACATTGGCTCCTCTTACCTAGCCTTGAAAGTCTGTAGTCTGTTCTTTGACGAGCGTGGAGTGGCTCTAATGTCCCACTACTAGGACTAGTGATGTATGGTGTACAAATGTGTCTTGGGATTTTTTCTTAATTCGGAAACATGTTAAGGACATCACGTTTTCACGCATGTTTTTTAGAAGTTTGTAAGACTACTCTTTAAACATTTGTAATTCATGTTTTCTTAACCTGTACTAAGATAGTTGAACTACTTT
>APFE031527540.1:0-16711 GCA_000404065.3 Pinus taeda
TATATTTATTTTTATTTTTGGAGTTGCTTATATTTATTAACAAGGTTTTTAGATATTATAATAAAGTTCACTATGTTGTTGGTAAGAATTGTATCATGGTTTAAGGAAACAATAATTTCTCTCAATCACTCAAAATAAACTCAATTAACAAAAATCTTAATAAAATGTATTTGTTTCTATTTAGAGCTAATTAGTTGGTTTTATGGAAAATTTAAGATTAAGTGATAAAAAGATATCCTTATATTACTTTTATAAAATTTCAAAAAGTTATGAAAACTTTATTTATGAACATTATTCATTTTTCATTTCTAATTTTTTATTGAGCCTTTAACACAATTATTTTTGTGAATATGATTTGTTGTTAAACTAGGATGGAGAGATTTTGCAATTGAACATCATAATTGACATAGATTTTTGGATCTTGACAAAATTTAGGCTTTGCATTGTATAAGAAGGAAAGGTCTCAATCACCACATTACCTTTCTTTAACATTAGAAAAAGAATATACACTCCCCTTGCCAATTTCATTAATAACATAAATGTTTAAGAATGATTTTTTTTAATTAACTTGTGTCAATGAATATTTTTGACTTTATCTAATAGATGAGTTGCCAAAACAAATATATCATAATTTTTTGGAACACAAAACTACATCATTTAAGATTTTTCTTAATTAATAATGTTATCTTAATTAATCATGTTACTTTATTGCTTGCTTTGGACCTTGTCACTAGGTAAACTATATGAGACCAATTTTTTATTAAGAAATTTTTCTTTTAAATGAGAGGTGACCCTTCAAAGAGATGCTCTCACAATTCATCTTTGATTCCACTATTATTAACCCAATCAACTTCATAATTAATTAGTTACTTATCTAGGATTAGTTTACTCAAATTTATACTGCAAATTTTAGCATAATTCACTATTTCCCTCTTCTTAGTGATCTTGCCCATATTGATATAGGATATTCGGTATTTCCCAAGGTTTTCAAAGGAAGATGACATTATTTAAAGAGAAGAGGGGATGGAAAAGTGCGTGAAGAATTATCAGAGAATTTTTTTGATTGTCTAGTTGTGAGAGTTTGCAAACTATCATGGAGAACCAGCTTCAATGTTGCGATATACACCCTAGTTGGTGGCATTATGTTTGGTGGTTGCAAGCCACCCTAGCCAATTAAGGCACATTTAGGTCTACAGGAGCAGAGTTGTCCTCTACTAGGATTGATAGTTCAAACCGATATATAAGCTATTGTTTTATAGCTGCCACTATCTCCTGGGTAGAAGGTGTTTCTGCCATAGTCAATTTTTCCTTCTATTTCTATTTCTCCGAATCATAACATAGAGGAAAGTGTTGTTTGTTGGCTTCTGCATGGACTACTAAGGAAAAATGATATGGTTTACACAAAAAGGTATGTCCTCATTACTAAACAAAAAACAAAAACCATAGAAGTGGATACTTGTCTAAATTTGTTTTCAGGATTAATTCCTAGCCTTGTTTTTTGCTGGAACTAGACTGTTGCTTCTTTTTGGGTTAAGATCTAGAGAACACTTTTTACATCAGCTTCCTGTTATTGTCTGATATTCTTACCATCCACAAGATGATTTGCACTATAAATATTCATGTTGGGTAGATTCTTAATACATAGTATAATCTTACGAGTTTCTTTTTGGAATTAACATTGTTATATAGGATAAGCTTCTTGGTTTTAGGGGCTTACATTAACTCCCCATTCCATATGTTGTGGGGAACAAAAAAATTTAAGTTTCTTGGTTTCACGGGCTTACATTAACCCCCCATTCCATATGTTGTGGGGAACACAAAAAAGTAAGCACTGCTTAACAGATTTCTTAGCTTTTTGCCTATCTCTCAACCATTTCAACTGGCATTTCCTGTCATGGCTCAAGCTTTCTAATTTCATAATTATCTCTAGACCCTATAAATAGTGCGGGTTTTGGCTATGTAATGTACGATTAGTCTATAATTGTTGTTACTACTATTGTCTGAACATCAGATACTAATATTTGTTTGTTCCAGTCGCATAAAAACCTTGGTGTTTGCAGAATGCCATTGACATTCCTCCTCTCTGGATGCCAGTAGACAATGTTCTATTCTTGTTATTTTTCTTTGCATCACAGAAACCCGCCATAGCTCGCCACCCTCTCTATCGCCTCTTTCTAATAGTTTCTTCGGTTTCAGAGTTTTCTCGAACAGTTTCAAATTTCCCGGTGGGGGATGTGAGATTCCATCCACATCTGACAAACGCATACCGTTTACTTCACTCACTCTATACGTGTCATCCACACACTTCACAGGACTCTTATTTATTTCCAACAACAGGCTAAATCTGCTGCAACATTCATTTTGTCAGTTTTATAATAAAAATTTCCTATTTAGGGTTGTCAATGGTGGCATTTAGACACAATATACCTTTTAACTTTGGTACCTGCCCTCTCCTGGATTGCATGTTTTTTTGGAAATTGACAATCCCAATAGGGATGTACAGCTAATCTTGTCAAACCCTCATCCTTCCCATGATGTTAGGCCACAAGCTCCTTAATTGAGCTATCAGTACCTGCTATCTTATACACCATATCATTCCCAAAAGTTTTATCAAATCGCGGAGTATCCATCTGACGTCTCTACCACCTCTGCACTCATTTGTGCCACTGTAAAGGTCGAATCCCGGTGAATTGGTGCTGATACCCATGTCAGCCAAAGCAACCCACGTTCACTTGATGCATGGCACTCTATATTAGGAGATGGTAATGTGCAAGTTGTCACGGAGAGGCATCCTGATTCTTTGGCTGGCAGACTTTTACATCAACATCGTCATTCCAAACATCACTCCATTAAAATCACCCCTCCTCCTCGAGCACTTCCTTTGGACAGTGACACTCTGGTGGATCGCATTACTAGTCTACAAAGAAGAGCCCTAGTTGGTAGATGGTACTTTTCAGAGATGGAAGACTCTGAAACATGTAAATGGGTTGATAAGAAGTGGAAATCTATGTTAGGGTACATGCATATGATTGTTAGGCTTCATGGTATAGTTTTCAGTTCCTCAGTCAGGATGATTTGGAGAAAATTATAGCTATCCCATGGATTCATGGAAAATGTTTTCTTTCCCTCCACAAGTATACTTACATTTGGTACAATCCTCTTCGTAATACTCCCTCCAAAAAGTTGTTAAGGGTAAAATTACCAAGACCCCCTATGGAATTATGGACAAAACAAGCTCTTACTAACATTGGTAATGCCATCAGAAAGTTTATCTATGTGGATCCACACTACCTGGGTGCACAAGACAAAAGGGTTGCCTGGATCCTCATTGAAAAGGATTATAGAGGGGGGTTCCCTGATCACATTGAGTTGCATTGGGGTGACACCTTCCTCCAACAAAGGTTGGATTATTGGGGGGTTCCGTTCATGTGCTCTTTCTATCATAGAACTGGTCACATGCGTGAATAATTCCCCTTCCACCCGGGTAGACATTTCCATGGGAGAAGATGTTATAATGGAGCCTCTAGGCCTCTCTCGGATATGGGTTGATGGGGTCGTCAGATTCTAAAGGCAAAGATAACATGTCACATAAACATCCTCTTCAGCAATCAGGTACACACTCTCACCAGAATTCCCACCTTCCTTATGCTTTTGGATCAATTCCCTCTTCGCCCATTACTATTCCTTCATCACCGATAAATTTGGCCAAATCATATTTTCTATCATCTGATAGCCCATCAGCTTTTATGTCTCATCCACCTCTTGAGCCTGTAACCTTCTAGGAGATTCTTATCCCCTTTATAAATCCTCATCCT
This sequence comes from Pinus taeda, assembly GCA_000404065.3. NCBI lineage: Eukaryota > Viridiplantae > Streptophyta > Pinopsida > Pinales > Pinaceae > Pinus > Pinus taeda. The sequence continues at coordinate 3,816 of APFE031527540.1, forward strand.
TACCTGGATATTCCATCCACCTTACAAATTGAATACGTTGCTCCTCTGGCTCCGCCTTGCCGACAATCAAAAGATAAAGGCCTTTGCCTCAGTATTACTCCACCAAATTCTCCCACCGCTTCATTGACAAATTTGGTTGGAAGTGACCTTGACCTCCTCCTACAAAGGAAGACCCTCGATCTCTATACACTCACCATCCACAAACCGACAGGTAGTTCATCCCCCAATATCAGCCTGACCTCGGCGAGGAACATTACAGTGCGTATGAAACAAAACCGTGGCAGTCACCACTTTTGGAGATGATCCAATAAAAATCCCTTTTCTTCTCCTATGGACAGGTTCCTTGTTGACATCCCCATTGCTAACATCTCTGTCTCATAGGCCCTTAGAGCACGGATGCCTGAGAAAGACCTATCATGATGTGCATCATTTCCCTTAATATTCGAGGTTTGGGGACTGCCCCTAAATATCTAGCCCTCAAAAACCTGTTGTTATCTCTACATTGGTTCATCATCCTCATTCAAGAGATGATGCACAATGTTCCTGACGCTATTCAATATTTCTAGAAAATGTTTCCAACTTGGCACATATCTGCAACTACTTCTATGGGTCTCTCGGGTGGTCTAGTGGCCTTATGGTACTCGAGATGGATCAACATTAAATCTTTTGAATGTTTCATTGGCATACTTCTAGAAGATAATATATGTGGCATGTCGGGTTATGTACATATCTTAAACATATATGCCCCATACAGAGATAGAGGGGACTTCTAGGACCAATTCATATCATCTAGCTTGATGGACATGGAGCCTCTCATTATAGCAGGAGATCTCAATTGCACTATCAGCTTGGATGAAATTTGGGGTTGATTCAGGAAAGTTGACCCACTAGTGGGGAAAATCCAAAATGCCATTATCGTGAACAATTTCGTGGATGTATGCCCCTCCAAAATTACCCTGACATGGGACAACGAATGTTGTGGCTTTGCTTATGTGGCCAAAAGATTGGATCATTTCATGATCCATGAGAAATTGTTGGATTGTTTGGGTGATGTCCGAGTAAAAACCATCAACAACTTTATATCATATCATAGACCCATCACTCTGCAATGGAGTAAAAGGGAACCTCAATTGGGTTTCCCCTTCAAATTCAATAGAACAATTTTAGAGGACTCTGAATTCAATAAGATGGTACACGACACTTGGGGAAGTATTAATGTCACAGGATCCTCTCCTATGCTCAGTATCCTGGAGAAACTAGACTCCCTCCGAGGATCAGTAAAATTATGGCAGAAGAAGAAAATTAGAGACAACAGAAAAGAGCTGGTGAAAATTCAAGAACAAATGGACTCTCTTCAGGCCTCCATGTCCTCACATTTTCTCCTTGATCACATCCGAGCCAAAATTCAAAAACTGGAACACAGGAAGAAGGAAATTCTAATGATGGAAGAAGCTACATGGAGACTAAAGAGCAGGGCACTCTGGTTAAAATAAGGGAACTGAAATACAAAATTTTTCCATAGATATGCAAATTTCCGTCGAAATATAAATTCCATATGGAAAATCGCTAACCTGGATGGACAAATATCTCACACACAATAAGAAAAAAGTGAGGCTGTTGTAAACTAATTTCAAAATGCTTATAGAAGCAATGAAAATTCTTTTGTGGAAGATATGACTTGGGGAATTGGACCATATGCTATCATGTTTTATCTAGAGAAAAATGAGGTTTTTTTAAGGAAGTCTCCGAGGAAGAGCTGCTGGGGGTTCTCAAGTCCTTTAAGAGTGACAAAAGTCCCGGCCCTAATGGATGGACTATTGAATTGTTCTCTCATTTATTTGAAATTATCGAGATGAATCTGCTAGGTATGATCGAGGAATCCAGAAATATGGGCTATATACATCAAAAGATATCCTCCACATACATCACTCTCATACCGAAAAACAAATTTGTTGAGAGCTTCTCGGACTACAGGCATATTTCATTGTGAAATTCATCTATAAAATCATATTAAAGACTATTGTGGGGCAGCTACGTAGGACCCTTTCTCTCTTCATATCTCCTGAAAAACATGGTTTCCTTCCAGGGAGAATCATTCACGATGTTGTGGCAAATGCATAGGAAAACATGCACTCTACCCACACAAAGAACATGGACGCGGCTATTCTGTAGGTTGATCTCCGTAAAGCTTATGACTATTTGGATTGGGGCTTCCTTAGACTAATTCTCAGTAAGATTGGTTTCTAGCCTAGATGTATTAACTGGATCATGGCATGTGTGGGCAACGTAAATTATGTATCATCATCAGTGGACTCCTAACAAGATTCTTTTGGTCTAGCAGAGGTCTTCGTCACGGATGCTCTTTATCTCCTTTATTATTCATCCTGGTTATGGATTGTCTGAGTTTGCATATAAAAAGAGCAGTTCTAGAGGGCCAATTCAAATCACTAAAGTTGGGGAACAATATCAGTATCTCACATAACCTCTTTGTCGATGACATCCTCATAATGGGTATGCTCTATCATTTCTCTTGGTATTATCTTTTTAATATTTTCAACATATTTGCAAATGCTTTGGGACTGTACATGAATTCCAACAAATCAGTTCTTTATTATAATCAATTTGATAAGGTAACTATCACATATATTAAAGACTTATTTGGAATTGAGGCTAAACCTATGCAAAATGGACTGAAGTATCTTGGTTATAGACTTAAACCATCATGTTATAGAATTTATGATTGGAAATGGCTCACTAAAAAGTTCTATAAAAGAATTTATGGATGGAAATTTAGATGTCTTTCTATAGGGGGTAGGGCCATTTTGACACAAGCTATTCTAACATAGATTGGTGTATATTGGGCTCATCTTTTTCATAAGTGCCCCTCCATCATTAATGACATAAACCGACTTATGGAAAATTTCATCTGGGTGGGCATACACAGTAGAAGAAAATTCCACCTCACCAAGCTATCAAATATAACCATTCCAAAGGACATGGGTGGATGGGGAATTTTAGATCTTCGTCATTTTGGTGAGGCATTACTTATCAAATCACTCTGGAGGGGTTTATTTGGAGCAAGTATATGGAGTAAGATCATACAACACAAATATATAAAGAACAAAGATTTCAATTTTTGGTATCATTTTGGTTCAATTGGTAAAAAGAAATCTAGTCAAGTTTCCTAAAAATTGAGAAATGCTTCATTCAGCTCCTGGCATGGAAATTCTAGACTGGAAATAAAATCCTTATTGGTTTTGACCCAATTATGGGTGCTGAACCAACCTTCTCCATTTCCGACAATATCACATAGCTCCTAAACAACCATGGTTTCTTTTTCTGGGGCCAAGTCATAAAAGGATGGCAGGGTACTCTCCCCGTGTGGAAAAGTGCTAATGAACTGGGATTAATCAGTCACTTGGAGGAGGAATGGCTTCGGATCATCACAATAATCAAACAAATTGGCATCTGTTAGTTAAGGTCCCAGGATAAAATCATATGATCGGGAAAAATGTTTTTAGATAACATAATTGTAGCAGATGCCTACTAGATATTATCAAACAAGGTTGTGAGGAAAGTAGAGAACCATACCCTTTATGCCTTCTGGAAAACAAAAGCTCCAATCAAAATTATTATATTCATTTGGCTTATTTATCATAACAGGAACCTAGCTTGGGAAAACTTGCAAAAAAGGAATTGGTATGGACCTGGGATACGCTACTTATGCAAAAACCATTCAGAAGACAATGACCGCATCTTTTTACACTGCCTCCTCACTACTCGAGTTTGGAAAAAGATTTCTTCCCTTTTTAGCTTATCATATACTCAACACACTTGTATTAGAGATTCATTGAAATGGTGGAGCACTCAAACGTCTACCTGGCATATTACCCATCTTTTCCTCTTCTAGGCAATCTGGAAGTGGAGGAATAGAAGCATCTTCCAAAACTGTAGGGAGAAATTCTCTCTAATAATTGAAAAAATTGTCTTAAATCTTTCTTTCATTTTTGCACGACCAATATGCTTTAAATATGAACCGAAAATGAAGAATGATTTTCAATTCACTTACCCTATGGGTTTTTTTGATGGGACCGCACAACGGAACAACTATGCCTATGGCTTTTTGATTGCCATAAATGCTAACTTGACATACAATATGTACTGGAATTATGGTGTACAAACACAAAAGCTGAAGCAATAGCTCTGTGGGTCTCCTATGGTTCAACAGTTTCCTTGGGAACTCCACTCTACACATATATGAGGATTCGATGATCATAATTGATCAAATCTTGGGGAGGGAATCCATCAACAATCCCAGACTACATGGATGGATGGAAAGAATCGAACTCCTATGGAAATATCAAGATGGCTATACAATATAACACATTGGAAGGTGCCTTAATAAGGAAGCAGATAGACTATCAAGAAAGGGTCTATAGGGTAGCAAGGACAAATGGTATCTAAATATCACATGGGAGTAGATCAATTTTGATATGGAGGATCTTCCAAACCTGGGTTAATCTCCTCTATGCATGTGTCTCTCAGTCTTTTTTGTAAATTTTTGTTATATAGGCTTATTAATTTCATAACATAGTTTCATAATGTTCAAATCCTTCCCATGCCATCACTTCAGGAGAACTAACACTCAGATAGATCCTTTTAAAAGTTGAACAACTGTGATTAAAAATTTTGTGACAATATTGCATGACTACATAATTCTCTTTTTTTTTGGTAATTTTGAACTTGTTTGGTTGGCCACTGGGCAAAAATAGTTTCCTCTACGAGGGAATTTCTTGAGCTTCCTCATTAGATGGTGTATTCTAAAGTCTCTATCTCTCTGTTGATCAAGCTGCATTGTATTAATAGAATGATTCCGTCTTTTTTATGGTTTCAAATGCTACAAGTCTTTTAGATGTTACAGGTTTCTTGAGCGGGGGAACAATCTATATCAATATGGATACAAGACAATACTACAACACCCATTGATGATTCTCTATACCACAAATATTTGCTGCTGAAAAATGCATTTTCTGCCATTATCACTACAAGAACTCTAACAGGCATATTATGCTATCTATTTTGTCTTGATGTATATGGACTTCGACTCTTTTCATGGTCACAGTTGACTCTTCAAAATCATGGGTTCTGTATTTTTTTTTGTTGCCCAATTTGGCATCTGATGAATTATCCCACATGTATATCTTTTCTTAATATAATATATATCAAGCTTTTTTCGTACTGAAAAGAAAAATAAACTAGAACAATCCACTCAAATGTTGAAGAAACCTATTAGGAGTGTTGTACCTAAATATAATTCATGGTAAATTATATGTTCCAGGAGGGGCCACAGTACTAATCGATTGCGTAATCAATTTTATTAGGAGATCAGAGCAGGCCAAATACCTTGGCCAAATGGGGGATAATGCCAAGTTGAGAGAGTGGAAATTTCATCAGAGGCCAAAGGATACATTCTTCTGGCTATTGGGTTGTATCACCACATCCATAATAATCCATTTAAGAAAAAGGAGTTGTGCCTAGAATACCCATGTCAAAGAACAAATCACCACCACTAGTAGAAACTTAGTGCCCCAATCCACATTGCCCGGTCAAGGTTGAGATTGTAACGTTGAGATTGGGTGTTGCAATCTTAATCGGGGTGGTGTTCTACCAACACTGGAAATAGGCTTGCTCATGGTCAAAATACAATGTAGAAAGTTGTATTACCAAATTGATAATTTTTGTATCTCTAGGGTCAGGGGATCATAGTTCATGGTTGAGTCTGCAACCCAGTTCGATAGTCTTATTATTGCTACAGGCCCACACGAGAATTGCGGCTCTGACTATTAAATTGAATTGAGGCTCTGATTTTGTCTGACAGGATTCAAAACTAATATTTCGAGTGGATTTCATAAGTCACAAAGTGGCGTAGACATGTGTCAGGGTTGATTTTTACTCCCCCAACTAAACTAGCATATTTTCCCAGAAAGACAATGACAGGTACTTATACTTTTAGTGGCCAAGAGCCAAATCGATTGTTGAAGCCGTAATTCAAATCAAGTAAAGTGTTAGGTTGTCGAGGGACAATCTATGAAGGAGCAATTGATTGATGGAGTTAAAGGACACCCAAATTAAGCATAATCTACGTAACTTCCTTTAAAACACTTAGATAGGTTCTATCTAAAGAGAATTTGTAAACAATTCTCTCTGAAAATTTCGGTGAATATAATTAGGATTATTTTTCTAGAATTATCTATTACTTCTAAGTTCTATATACTAGCATTTGCACCAGTTGTATTCATCATAGAGACAATATGCTTTGGAGGTATTTGAATACCCCAAGAAGATACACTTACAACTGCTTGCACCATGTTTGTTTCTTTGTTCCTTAGGTGTCAAGGCATAACAGGTGGAACCAAAGACCCTAAGATTCTTTATCGAAGGAATGTGTCCTTACCACATTTCAGAAGGAGTCTTGTTTCTAATAGCATTAGATGGAAACCTATTCTTTATATAAACAACACATAGAATTGCATCAACCAAAAACATTAATTTTACATTCTTGAAAAACATCATGGAACGTATCATATTTAAGATTGTCCAGTTCATTCTTTCAGCTACTCCGTTCTGTTGGGGATAATAAGGCACATTTCTTTGATGTTTTATCCCATGTTGGCGAAGATAGTTTTCAAATTCATTTGAAGTGTATTCTTTTCCATTTTTAGTGTGAATAAAGCCAATATGAGATTGTGCATCATTTTCAATCCATTCATGAAATTTCTTGAATGTTTTAAAAACATCAGATTTGTTCTTCAATAAATAGACCCAACATATTCTAGAGTAGTCATCAATAAATGTCATTATATATCTATTTCCATCTACAAAAGGAACATGCATTAGGACACATAAATCTGAATGAACAAGTTCAAGTTTTCTTTGTGCTATGGAATGTGAATCATGAGAAGACTATTTGTTGTGCTTTCCTAAGATACATGCATCACATTTCTTAAGTTTCCTAGGAATTGTAGGAAAACCAGTATCACCACTTATCTTCATCATATGAAGGTTGCCATAATTCAAGTGTCCAAATCTAGAATGGTGTAAAAGACTTGATTGAAATTTACATTGATCATAATGAGAATTGTATGAGAATTTTTGTGCATAAGTAGAGGTACCGTGCAACTTTAGAAGTCTTTCCTCTTCATCCTCGTCACGACAAGTGAGTGATTTGATGCTTTTCTAACCTCAACCTTGCCCTTAAACATATGAATGGAGTGTACTTGTTGGTGGATGTGGACTAAAGACAACAAGTTTCTCCTTAGATCCAAGAGATATAAAACATCATGTAGAAGAAATTCTAGAAGACCAGGCAGTTTGAGCCTAATTGTGCCAAGCCCTGATGGCTTGATTTTTGACTTATCTACAAAGTATATTGATCCATCAACATTGTCAGTAAATTCTTCAAAAAAATATCTTCTAAAATTGATGTGGAAAGTTTCTCTTGAATCAAGAAACCAATAATATTTCTAAGAAGCAAGTGAAGCATTTAACAAGTCTCCAGTTACTCCAATATTACAATGTGCCACAACATAGTGAGAGGATTCGGGTGCTTTACCTTTCCCTTTTCTATTGGTTTTACCTTTGGCTTCATTTATTTCTTGCCAAATTATGTCCAAAGAAAACTTACATGTGGATGAATCATGTCCATCTCTATTGCAACATATGCAATGAAGATCATACTTTTCTCCTTGGAACTGTCTGCCCCCCATGCCTCTAAAATTCCTTCTTCCTCTACTTCTTCTGGCACCTCTTCCTCTAGAAGAATCTTGTGCATGATTCTTCTATTTATGTGCAAGACACACAACTTCTTCAGAAGATTAAGGAGTTGTATTCTTCCCAAAATATTTCTCTCTCTCAACAAACTTCTTCTCAAGGGAGTCAAGGGAAACCACATTGAGGTTTCCAATTTCTTGCAATGAATCAAGATAATTTGAATAAGTGAGATATAGTGCCTTGACCTAAGCTATGAGAGGAATGTCTATTTGAACACCAGTGGTTTTGATATCATGCATAATAGATATTACTTTTGATGCTAAAGCAAGAGGGTCATCATTTTTCAATTCAAGACTGAACAATTTAATCATAAATTGGACAACTTCAACTTGAAAGTGTGAGTTTTAGAGTTCCTTCAACTTCTGTAAGGCTTCAAAAGAATTTGAAAATGGTGAAATATGGTGACTCACTTCTTCATTTATAGGCGCTGCAATCAAGGGATAGGCCTTGCTATTCTTGTTTTCCCAAATGGAAATCTCCTTATCTGAAGTGGGCTTTGAAGGTTCATTATCTCCTTCTCCTACACAAACTCCTTTCCACAACTCATTGAAAATGAGAGTGTGTTTTATCTTCCCTAACCATTCAGGATAGTTCTCTTTTCTTGAGAGAACTACTCCAACAATAGATAACAATGAATGCATTTTAAAATATGTATATTAGGTAAAAATGTATTATGATGCAATATATAAATAAAATTTGCACTTCTGGGGGTGAAAACAATAATTTGATAATATATATATATAATAATATTAAATATATTATATATATATATATAATTAACAAAGGTAATTTGGGGAAGGGAGTATATGAGGGAGGATATATTTGGGGGAGGGAGTATATGGGGGATGGTATATTTAGGGGAGGGTTAAATTAAATGGCAAAGTTATATGGAGGCATCGTTATATATGGAGGCTAGCGGAGGGGCATAGTTATATGGAGGCCAGTGTTATATATTAAAACACATGTATTAAAAAACCAAGAGTGGGACGTATGTTGACTAATGTAAACCAGGAGTGGGAGGTATGTTGACCAACATAAAATGGGAGTGGGAGGTATGTTGACCAACATAAGCTGGGAGTGGGAGGTATGTTGACCAACTGTGATGCCAACATGTATGGAGAAATGTTATATGGACATTGTGGAGGTTATATTCAACGTAATATCATATGACAAAGGCAGTAGTATTAACTCTGTAGAGGAGTCGTATACGTTATAAAATGGAGGTGTATAAATTTCAGGAGTATCGGAGTGTGGTATGGAGGGTGCGGAGGTAAAGGAATTTGGTATTATATTGGGAGAAATATCAAGTAATGCATTCAACGTAATACATACACCAGGTCACCGTTATGTAGTGGTATGCAGGGTGATAGCGGTATGGTATAGCATTTAGGGAGGAGGTAGTATGGAGCATTCAAAACTTGATTCATATAATGTATATGGGAGAAACTATCGCCACCAAGCATGAGGACTAGAGTCATGAGTAGTGGACTGTGGTATGGTGGAGGCGGTATACCATCGGGCAATATGGCGCATTTGGGGAGTATAACCACAACCACAATCGACACAATGATAGGTGTTATGTAGAGGATTGTGGTATGGAAGGTGGGTGGGATGGAAGGCACAAAAATTTTAGGTGCTAGTATTCGCACATGGGCTAATTTTCCATGCTTTTTCCAAAAAAAAAAAATTCCCCAATTCCCATTTTTTCCAATGATTTTCCCAAATTTTATAAGAAAAAATTATTTTACCTTAAAAATCACCAAAAATTTATAGAGAGTATATAAAATCATTAGAAGTTTAAATATTTTTACTAAAATGTAACAACCCTAGTTAAGAATCCATGTAAAAATATATAAGGCCACAGTTGATGGGGCACGTATTCCAAGTTGAATGTTGGGTAAAAACATCCTAGTAGGTATTCATTCGGTTTATTATGGCTAAGGAAATTGGCAAAGGAAATGGCAAAGGCTTTGGAAAGGCATGAGGCATTTTATTTATGAAAATAATGGAAATTAGGAGAAAAGGGAGGTGAAAGGTTACAGGTTGCATGTGAGGAGCAAATTGAAGAAAAATAATGGAAATTGAAGAAATTAAAGGCCTCATTGATAAAAGGCTTCTAAGGATCAGGAGGGAGGACTTGGAAAGGTTTTGGTGGAGCTCTTTTCTATTCTATCCTCTCTCTCATAGTCTTGGATACTTAGAGTTTTCTTGGAGAAATCTTGGAGAGTGTGGCATACTTCAATTCTTGGAGCAAGAAGGCAAAGGAAGAGCAGAAAGTGCAAGAGGGCATCGGGATCAGCAACCACATCAGATTTGTTTGCAGGTACCGAGTTGCATGTATGTTTCCTTCACTAGTTTTGGCATGCATGGCACATGCATGTAGTTTTTTGGTCATGATTTGTCACTAGTGTGGACGATTTCCTGGATTGACAATGGATTTTCCTATCCTTTCCATTTCTTGGATAGCCATGGTGTTCTGGTTTTATTTCTTTGTTTTTCTGGTTGATTCTCATGTTTCCTTTAGCTTGGGTTGAGTTATTAGTTCCTTGAGCCTTGGTTGGAAAAATTCTCTAGAGCCCTGTAACAACTTGGGTGAGTTATTAGTCTTGGATCCTTAGTTGGACAAATGCTCTAGATTCATGTAACAACCTAGGTTGAGTTACTAGTCTCGTAGTCTTGGTTAGAAAAATGCTATGGATCCTTTAGTGGGTTGAGTCACTGGTCCTGGAGCCCTGGTTGGACAAACGATCTGGAGCTTGATAAAAGTTGTGGGTTGAGTTACTAGTCCTAGAGCATTGGTTGGAAAAATGCTCTAGAGCCTAGTATAAGTTGTGGGTTGAGTTACTAGTCCTGTAAGCTTAGGTGGAACAAACATTTTGGAGCCCTAGAAGGCTTGGGTAGAGACCAATATGATGATGGTTTTGTGATGTCTGACCATGAGGTGGAATCAATTTTTGATGGGTCAAGGGGGTTTGGCCTCTAGAAGCCCTGGATGGTTTTGGATTGATGTGTTCTATGAGATCCCACATTCATGCTTGGAATATGGCACAGGGGTGAATGGTTGAAGAGATATTTGGTGAAACTATTCTACGGTTGGGTGGAACATGGAAGTCCCATCCTGGGTTTGGATTTTGCATCATCAATATCAGGTTATTTCTCCTTGTATTTCTATGAGTATTATACTGGATTATATGTGGTTTATATGGTTGTGATTTCATTGTTATTTCTATCCCTATTGTGTTGGTTATGTATATCTTTTATGACAACAACTATGTATGGCTCTCATCATGTTTTTACTTGCATGTGAATGAACAATGTATCTATGGTCTAATGGATGAAACTATAGCAAAATTGATAAGGAAAAAATGTCTCATAGCCAATCTCAGTTAGGTATGAGACCCCTATGCTCAGATCTGTTATTTACACCTATAGATTACATATTCGTGATATGTTTGACGAAATATCTATCATGGCTAGTCGGGGTCCAGTCAAGGTCTTATTAAAATGATTGCTTTTGCACTATCGTTTCCTTGTTATCTTACTGTTCTAAAGGTGTCATTCAATTATGGACAGTGACTTGGGCTATGGGCCTGAAAAAGTGGCTCAAATCCCAAGGGCGTTGGCATAACACAGACTAAATAAGTCTGTGGATGCTAGCAAGAAATTTTGTAAGAGAGACTCTGGGTTTGTAGATGTTATCATGCCTATATCATGAGAGAGATTGAGGCTTAAGTTGTCCAAAATTTCATTGGGACCCAAGGGCAGGTTGTCTAAAGTGTTGGATTGGTTCTCGAGGGTCTTGAAGCCAATGTTGAATATTTGTATGGTGTGTTTCTGTTAGTTCTACTTCCTTAACGTGACTTAGGAGGTCGAATCATATCATAGTGGCCTCTCATCACATGTTTACCTTGGCTTGTCGATTGCTTGGGTAGCTAAAGGAGGAGGGTGTTACATAAAATATCACCAAGTTTTTATAGTTTTCATAATATGGATTAGTAATATTCGCCAAGGTTTCTAATCTTTAAGTTAAATTTCGATACTTAAAGTTTTCCCTACTAAAAGGTGGAGGTGTTGAGGGGTCAGAAGCAATGTATCAGAGCCACGAAGAGAGAGACACACTTCATCATTGTTCAAAACCCAAGCATAAATCGAAGTCTACAACTAAATTAAAATTTTAAAGAACTACAAAAGGCTTAAGCCAAAAAGAATGTGAAGACACTACTCTGGCTTCAACTCTCACACCATTCTAGATTCAATGCTCATGTTGCTCTAGATTCAACACTACTTTTCACAAAAAAAATTGAATCACTGCTCTAGCTAACATACTATTCAGAATTGAGGAGAGCGCTTGGAAACACAGGGAAAAAACTAAAAATGGGCACGAGGAAATGCAAGACAACTTTTCTGCTAGAGTGGCAACACAACAATTTATTTTGGGAGCTAGCTCTGATACCATGTCATACCAGGAGGTAAGCCCTCAAACTGATTTGTGATTTTTCATTAAGGCTGATCATCGATATATACATGGAGGGAAAGACTCTTGGGCTTCATCTCCCAGTGTTTCTTCATATTCTAGCTCTCCTTATTTTCTATTTACACTCTTTTACACGTATTCACCCAATCCCAATGATTAGGTGTCAACAATCTTCATTTCTCAGCCAAAGCATGCTTTGGATATCTTGATGATATCTAAAATGGAATATTTGTAAGCCTCATTCTACTCCATCTCAATTAGAACCTAAGATGACTTCTTGAAGATATTTAAAATGGAATATTTGTAAGCCTCATTCTACTCCATTTCAATCAGAAGCTAAGATGCCTAAGGATTGAGATTCTTTGAAAGTCAATGCTACCATGATCCTTCACTCACACATCATTCTAGATACTAAAGTGTATTCTAAATATTTGATCAATGAAAGAGTCCATAGAACTTTTCATCATCAAATAATATTTGAGAACTGTGAAACCCGATTCATCCACAACAGGCCACGTGTCCAAATCCCATGAATCTGATACGATTCGATGGGAATTCGAATCCTAAAATGGGACACCATGTGTCCTAATAG